>JACEFZ010008476.1:0-80000 GCA_014155875.1 Cepaea nemoralis
TTTTTTCCCCAGGAAAAAAGTTTTTTTTTTTTTGGGAACTTTTTAAAAGCAACCCGGGTTTTGGAACGAAGAATTCGCTTATATTATTTCTTTCTTCTACGGGTAAATTAAACATAGTATCTAGGGCCTTTCCCGTTAAAAACTACCTAGTTAATAGCAACTGTTCTTCTGGGATCCCTGACACTTTCGCTGAGCCCCCGAATCCCCTAAAATAAGCTTCAAGACTGTCGCGGTCCGTAAAGTATGGCAGTTTCAATCGTTGTGATGACTGGAAGGCCTTCTGTTTTCCTCCTTTGACCCTTCGAAGATAGTTCAGTTTCTGGTCAATTTAGCTCCCATTTTAATCTCTCTTTCTCGATTTCCACCGCATTTTTTTTTTTAACTTTTAATTTCCAGTTGTGTCATTTCTAGTTTAAATTTGTGTCTTTTTCTCTCCCTGTAGACGTTTTTTCCATTCAGCTAACTTTACTTCTGTAGGCGTTGGGCTTCAGCTAACCTTTCTTCGTGCAGGCGTTTCCTCGATTCATTATGCCTCTCCTCTTTTTCCCCAGTGCTGAATTCTTTCAATTGTGGTTCTGCAAACTCCGTAATCTTACCTTTCAGACCTATTCGTTCACCTGCTTCAAATTTTCCCATTAAAGTGGGCATGTTGTATTTGGACACGTTGCTGTCTGTCAGCCAATATAAATTTTGAAGACTCTGCTGTTAGTCTTTGTGTGCCCCCTAAGTCCCCTCAACCCCCTGTGTACGTAAATTGTAGTGCAAAAATATCCCCCTGTACTCACCCAGTCACTCTACAAGAAACTAGGTAGGGGGGGGGGAATATTAACTATACTCCCTCGTATAATTTTATCCAATAACTGTAGAAAAATTCCTGGAAATAGTTTTAAAAATACTATAATACACAAATGAATGATACCATTAAGTCCCAAAACTATTAGACGCTAGACGCATAGGTTGGTGAACGCAGACGGATGATTACATAGAAATAAAAACCACTGACATAAACATCCCCATGAAAGACCATACCGTGCGCATAATGTAAACTGACGATACCATTAGATAGAAGCTGTTTTAACATAAGAATTACAATACCATATATCCAAAGAAATCAAATATCATATGTAACAGTAAAAGAAAACAGTAACAAGAACAAATCTAACATGAATAAGTACATAGATCTGACGATAGACACTTGGACACCGTGTATAAAGTCGAGACGACCCAATGCTCAACCGCACAAAACAAACTGATCGTCAGCTGCCTCTCAAAAAACATACAATGTGTACCTAGACAATTTATCTTGCTTTGTCTCCCGTACGTCGCGAAAAAAATGCAAAAAATCCTACTTATTACGACCACTGGCCACATACAAATAATTACGTAACGCACAAAAACAATACTTAGGATGATGAGAGCAAAAGAAACAAAAAAAAAAAAACGCCGACAACATGCAATGGTGAAATCTGAAAAGTCCTTATTTTGTTTTCAATAGTCTCCGAAATCGCCTGGAAATGTTTGTCGGTTACTGTTTTGAAAAGATTACGACATTAGCTTCCACAATGAATTAGTGTTCTGATGCGTTTTGGGGAGACGAAAATACCTTTAAAGTCAATGAATGTTTAACTGTGTCGTCTCTGTTGCTTTGAAGTGATGGTATGGCTTCCCTGTTGCCGAAAAGGTTAAACCAACGAATGGCAGTAAAATTATCCAGCGCTTTAAATCCGTTTTGCAAGTCTTTTTTGGTAGAGAAATGCGCTCATACTTGCGAAGACGGCACCTGAATGACTGTTGTGGATTGTTTCCCGATGATGACACACACACACAAAGAAGTTAAACGTAAATCCTGGTTTAAGTAGAAAAACAACGTGTTTATCTCGTTCTACTCTGGACAATTTTTCAGTAAATTTCCATTGTCCACGGCCTTGAACCCGCCGGTCATCTCTGTTTCTCTTTATCACAATAATCCGTGCAGAAACTTTTACTTTTCTGTGGAGCAACGATTGTCACCTTTGTGTGTTCCCCACACTTTACTCCTATAACTCCCCTCCTCCTGGCGAGTTGTTAACCATGAAGTACCCTCGTAACTCCCCTGGCGTCCCTTTCCGTCTTATTATCTGCACCGAACTCTGAAGACGCCGTACACACACACACTCGCTGTCCACAAGTTCACCTGACCTTCACCTTTGGCGCCTGTCTATTTTTCGTGAACAACCTGTCCTAAACAGCGCCGACATTTTTGTCAACCCGACTTTTACGCCCGCTGTCCGCCAGACGATTCTCTCCGCAGCGCACTCCTGTCCGTGTACTGTGCGTAACGCCCCACTGTCCCCTTTCACCTTCCAGGTGGGCAATGGTTTTACCTGTGGTAGCTTTCTCGTGAAATAGCTTTGATTTGGAATACTGTCTTCGTCGTCCCGTGACAGTGGTGATACACGTATCCTCCCTTGAACTGTCTGCGTTAATTTATATGACACACACCCAGTCTGACCGTTGTCTACTCACTTCCACAGGGTTGACCTTGGAAAACCATGTTGATACACTTACGAACTGATTCATACTGATGTAAATCCATATACCGAATTATTTGATTGACAAGCCCGCACTTCCTCGCCTGTCACAAAGTAAATGATGACAGAGTGACAGATAGAGTGGCTATGGTTGTGTCTAGGGTATGTCCTTGTAAATGTGATGTTGAACAACAGATTAACCAAGATGCATCCCAACCAAACACCAGTCAGTGAACAAGCGTTAATTTGCGCACATAATATTCCTTTAATTCTGAATTAACACAGACACATGTAACATATAAATCCAGGAACAATAATTCACTAAGAATATATCTCCATCCCAATGGAACACTTCGAATAAGACTGCCTCTCACGGCCTACTAAATCTCGTCCCACACAACAGGTATACTAGCCTCTCTCTAGGCCCGACTCAAAGTAACCCACTCTGGGTCTCGAATTCCACTCACTATCTCTGGAACCCACAGTGCGGAGTCTCTTCCTAACTCCGTCACAATTTTCCACTTTCTCCGACCACGACCTCCTCCTAGTCCGGTCTCAACTCAACTGCCCCTTAGCTCAGAGTCCAAACATCAACTGCCCCCCGTCAATCTTTGTCCCTGTCTTTTAAACCATTCTATCCCCCACAATGCCCCCCACACCACATACAAACACTATCTCATCGCTCCCTGTCTGCCCCTTCTTGCAGCCCCTCTACCTTACACCCTTCCCAGTTTATCTCCTTATATTTTCTTTCCAGTGAATGCCCTTTCACCTCGTGAACTGTTTATATTGTACGGCCACTCACCTTAATGCCAATGAACACAGGCATGTGTCAATGATTTCTTGTGTCTTTGATATGTCTCTACTCGTAAATGTAAGTATTGAGTTCTCCAGATAGATAGATAGATAGATAGATAGATAGATAGATAGATAGATAGATAGATAGATAGATAGATAGATAGATAGATAGATAGATAGATAGATAGATAGATAGATAGATAGATAGATAGATAGATAGATAATAATAATAATAATAAGTCTTTATTTTCAAAGGGTTAAGAATTGGGCACGCAGGCCCGTCTGACATTCTGCCCTACTTCTCTATTTCCTTTCATACATTCTTTAATTCAACATCACTTATGAAGCAACTTTTGACAACAAAAGAACATTAAAACGCATGAAAAATAATCAATAACAAATGACTCACTGAGGCAGTGTTTAACATGGGCATTATAAATACCTAAGGAGGGTGTAACGTGCCATACATAAGGGAATGTTTTTTGGCTAGTTGTCGTTTGAGATAAGTTACCATTATTGTCTTTTTTGTGTTATTTGTTATAGGGGCATGTAGTCTGTACTAAGGTAATGTTCAAACAGTTTGCGAATGTATGAATCATGATTGGTGGTGTCTTTGATTTCTTGTGGAAGATTGTTCCACAACTAAGCGGCAGAGTATGCTAAGCTTGTTTTATATAAGTCTATCCTAGGTTTAGGGACATGAAGTATATTTAGTCGTTCGCTATGTCTAGCGTTATATTTAAACAATGGCCAAAGGTAGCTTGGAGCATTTTGAAATAGGATTTTGTGAATTAGTTTGGTCTTATTAAAAAGATAGATATAGATAGATAGATAGATAGATAGATAGATAGATAGATAGATAGATAGATAGATAGATAGATAGATAGATAGATAGATCCCCGCCAGGTGTGGGCGAAGCCGGGCCGGGTCAGCTAGTTTGTCATAAATTAGCTCTCCACCCAGAGGGTCAGCAGCCAGTCTACAAGCCTGATCATAGCCTATATACCCGGAGTAGTAAATCCATGATATGCTCACAATCGTCAATAGGAGAGTGCGAGGAAGCCAGGCAATAGAGACACCTGGAGACTTTGTTCATGACAAATGATCTATTTTGAAAGCAGTTAGCAACATGAACTACAAAGTATCAAATTAATTTGTTCCAGATAAGCTCATACAAATTTATATATGATCAAACAATACAAAATGCACTTCTGAATTCATAGTAAGAGAGACACGATAAGCAACACACACACACACACACACACACACACACACACACACACACACACACACACACACACACACACACACACACACACACACACGCACGCACGCACGCACGCACGCACGCACACTTGCAGTGATCAGATGGTGCAATACATATACAAGAAAATGAACGATTAAAAGGGAACGATTAAATAGAGTTCTAAAGCTATCGGCGATGCATTCATTGAGAATATGAAAGCAACACAGCAGGCAGTAATGTAAATAGTTACACAGGGTGAATGAATCTGTCAATAATGTACGCACTTTCAACTTGCAATGAACCGTAGAAGTTCTAGCTAAGGGCACCTGTAAGTAGTGTACAATGAAATCGGTGACCGAGAGGATTCATGCTAACAGGGATATAACTTACGGGGTGGGATGATGTGCCATGATGATAAGCGTGGGGAGTCATGGTTCGCCATCTCTCACGATCACCAGAGTCTTAGATCAGATCTATGTTCTTGTCTCAATTACGCCATGAAGACGAGCCATCCACATATTTATCTCGCTGTCTTGTCCTTGCTCTTTTCCCATCGATATGCCATTTGTCACTAAGTATTCCAGTTTATTACTCCCTATAACATGCTAAAAAATTATTGGCTGTCTACGTCTAATTTCTCGAATCATCTCATCTCATCTCATCTCATCTCATCTCATCATGTTCCTCTTGTACCTTGCGGTGTCAAGGTGAAGTATAAACAGCGGGAGAGTGCCCGCTTATGGATTCATGTATCGATATTCCCATGGACTCTGTTATTCCCTGCCTCCATCGTTTACGTAGTCGGCCTCTTCTTCTGCCTCCCTCTGGTCTGTACATCATTGCTTGTTGTGGTATACTGTTAGTTAGTAACCACCTTGCAAGGCCAAATCATTTGACTTGCTGCTTTCTAATAAAATCTAGTGCAGCTATAACCCCCACATTAGTCCTGATTTCTTCATTTCTGATCTTATCTCTGCTTGATACATTGAGTATTCTTCTCAGGAATCTCATTTCTGTTGTTGTGATTTTTCTTTTCTCTTTCTCTGTCATTGTCCAGGTTTGGCATTGGTAACATAGAATTGGTAGGAAAATTGTGTTGTAAAGTGCTTTCTTAGTAGTTACTGATACATGTTTGTTCTATAGTTTTGGTGCCATTTGTCCAATGAGTTGATTTGCCTTATTGTATCTATTTTCGATCTCGTCGTATGATTTGTCATTTGATGATATTATACTTCCTAGGAACTTGAAACTTTTTACCTGTTTCAAGGGATGTTCGTTTATGTGAATCGTTGTTGCTTTTTCTTCTTTAGTTATAGTCAATAACTCTGTTTTACTTGTACTCATGTTCATGTTATGTTGTTATGTTCCTTGCACATTTCGTTTAGACTATTCATGTGGTCTTGTAATTCAGCTTCTGATTTTGCTATTAGTGCTTGGTCGTCCGCAAACAGAAGTTCTCTAATGGTTAAATTTGCAGATGGTTCTTCTTCTGTGTTCTCGTCATGCGGTGTTCTTGCGGTTTCTGTTTGGCTGGTTTCTTTACATATGTTGTCTATATATGTTATAATCAAGAGAGGGGACAGGACACAACCTTGTCGTACTTCGGATCTTATAGTGAAGGGTTCTGAGTGTCCTCCAGTTTCCCCCACTATGTATTCACTGTTGTTGTATAAGCTTCTACATAGATTTGTTAGATGAGTACTCACTCCATATTGTTTAAGGATTTCCCACAGCTTGTTTCTATCAACTCTATCAAATGCCTTTTCTGATTTCTCGAATCAATGTACTTTTTTTCCTTTGTTTCTTGTAGGACTTGCTCATTTATTTTTCTGTCCGTCCATGGGATTCTTTCCATGTTTCTCAGAAACCACATTTCCAATGCCATCAGATGTTTCTTGGAGAAGGGATAGTTATATTCACAAAGCATCTGTTACACGTCTTTGGAAGACAGTAATGGATTAAATTAAGTTTCCAAACAGAAAACTTCGTTTAAAAGCTTAACAGGAACAGCCGCACAAAGATATAAGAAGAACACCAAGTTGCCAATATAACATAATTACACATCAAATAAGACATTGCTGCATTCTCTCCATATATCCGTTCAATACAGAAAATATAATGAATAATGTCAATGTTGATCACACAAGCGACAATTTTAAATCCTGTTATAACAGGCGGAGATCCAAATCCAGAACCTAGATATGCAGATGGCACTATACTCCTCACAAATAGTTCTCAGTAATTAGAAGAGCTGATCCTGTCTATCAGAAAACAACAAAAATTAGAACATTGTTTCTGAATTTTCTAAAAATGTTCACGGACAAAATTACCCGCCAACCGAAAATCACAATCAACAAGGAAGATATTAACAATGTCGCACATTTTGAATATTTTAGCTCCTTCATAAACAGCTTTGAGATTGTTCAAAATGCATCGCACTTAGACTAGCCATATTAATGCAGAGGTTAAACAGTACTAACATCCTATAATAGCTAAACACCAGCAAAACAAATAAAAGTACCATTTTTGGGAGCATGAATATTTATGGTATCAACATATGGAAGCGAGTTGTGGACTATTTTGTACTCACTACAACTGAACTTAAATGTTACAGAAAAGTTCTTACAATATGATGGAACCAGAAGAAGAAACATACTGACAATCTACAAGGTCTGATTATGAAAGACAACTGACTGATAAAATCATCATGTCTCGAGAACTGGAATACTTTAGTCAACTGTAACGTCACAACTGTTTGGAAAGAACAGTGGTGGAGGGCGTGGTTTACAGAAGAAGATGCAGGGATTAACCAGCACTATACCAGGATCAAGATACCTTTACGATGAATATGCATGAGTAAAAGAACTGGCTAAACATAAAGAATTGGCAAATTGTATAGAGAGCCGCGTTCTGCAAATAACCTGACGTATGATGGTGACGTGTTAAAACAAACGATGTTACCTTGTCAACATAATGATCTACAGCACGGTGTACGTGAACCCGCTGTTGTTCCATTATGTCTAAATTCATCGCAATAATTGTCACATTCATATCATCAGTTGCTGCAGCCATCTAGGATTAGAGATAAATTTATAGGTACACGGTTATTGAAGCAATATAACTGGAAGCATCCGGTAGATTACAAAAACTACTATTTTCTTTTTCCTTCCTTCCTTCCTTCCTTCCTTCCTTCCTTCCTTCCTTCCTTCCTTCCTTCCTTCCTTCCTTCCCTCCTTGCCTTCCTGTCCTCCCTGCCTTCCACCCTGCCTTCCTTCCTTCCTTCCTTCCTTCCTTCCTTCCTTCTTTCCTTCTTTCCTTCCTCCTTTCCTTCCTTCCTTCCTTCATTGTCTTCTTCTTCTTCTTCTTCTTCTTCTTCTTCTTCTTCTTCTTCTTCTTCTTCTTCTTCTTCTTCTTCTTCTTCTTCTTCTTCTTCTTCTTCTTCTTCTTCTTTCTGCGCATTCTTCTTCTTCAGACGACTATTACACTCCGGCCTGTCTTCTGATATATTAATGAAGTTGATGTTGTTTACGTTAGTAGTCGTCGCCCAGCTATTTCAACTGTCAACAAACATCATTGTATGTCTTTACTCTGCTATCTAGGAATCTCCTGCAAGACGCTAATTTCTCTATTCATCTCTTGTGTTAAGATGTTCCATAAATTTAAAGGCTTTTTCCTCGTTGATTTGAACGTGATCTATACCTACAGCAGCAGAAACTACCATTGAGGAGTGTTGCATTAGGCCTTCACATATCCTAGGGCACTGCATAGTGTGTGTGGTGGGGGTGGGGGTGTGTCTTCTGCCCTGTATACATAATAATATGTTTAAATATAGCGATAAACAGTGTAATAATAATACACGTCAGCCACTCATTATATGGTATTTATATCGACTGTTTTGCCCATTTCATGATTGCCGTGATAAATATCACAAATCAGTTATCAGACTCCCGGGATTGTTTGGCCAGTACGAGTTCCTGGTATGAAAAACTGGGTAGCAGGCAATTGTGTCATTTGCCGGAATTGTTTGCAAAGAAAATATGACTAGGCAGGCATGTACACCCCCCCCCCCACCCCCCCACCCCCACCCCCCAATTCCTTTCCCCCAATTATGTCATGGACTAGAATATGTGAAGTCCTAGTACTTAATTTGCCTTCGCTAGTATCTGCACTGCGGGACTATATTTATAATTGATTTAACACCTGGCGGAAAAATGATCAACATTATCCTTGCAAGGGTTTAGATTACACGGAGGTAAAGGACACAATGATCTAAATTAACACGCGTATATGTGCAAGGTTAAAGGTTACCAAAACAAAAAGTAAAAGACCCCGTTTCATGTCGTAGTGACAAATGGTGCTCCTGAGTATCCATAGGCCGTCTTAGCCTCACGAACATGTTCTTCACCTTGTTATGAGAATGAACTGACCCAGGAGCTATGTGGTACCACGTTGACGGGGATTTAACGCCAGAACAATCAGTCTCACAGGCGAGTGACCTAGCAAGTGTACTCCAGAGCTTCGTTTGAGCACTCTTGCCTGCCACACCTGTTGTCAGGTGCTTGAATCTCAATCGAGGCGGTGACCTAAAAAGAAGAAATAACTAGATTCCTAGGTGGGACTATTCTGGGAGGTATAGGCGGTTGGTTTGATAATTGCACACCACGTAGAACAGCCCTTACTTTGTACTTACTTGAGTGTGCATCTTTTCTATCTCTTTCTTCGCCATTTTATTTCCCAATGTAGCATGGGACCTCAAAAAACTCACGCCAAGCCTTTTTACAATTTGATCATGATTGATTGGAGTTTGCAGCAACGTGTTTTACAGGTTGATGTAGCCAGTCTCACACCTGTCTGTATCTGTGTGTCTGCCTACATGTATGTCTGTCTATCTGTGTGTCTGCCTACATGTATATCTGTCTCTCTGTGTCGTTATGACTATCTGTCTTTATGTCTATCCATATATCTATCAATCCATCTATCCATTCATCAATCCATTCATTTATCCATCCAACTATCCATCTAATTATCAGTTTATCCACCCATCTGTTTGTCTGTCTACCTTTTTATGTATCAATCATCCAGCCTCTAATCTATCCATCTACCGATTTATTTTCCTATCCACCTACCTACCTACCTACCTAACTACCTACCTACCTACCTACCTACCTACCAACTGGCCTGCATGTGCTCACATTTATCCATGCATGCATCCATGCGTGGTGCGTATGAGCGCCAGATTGGCCACCCAAATCAACCCATCCATCCATTCCTTTATCCATAAATTAATTCCAAGACAAATATAAGATAATTTGGTAGGGATGTACTGTTAGTCTTTCACATATTGTAATTCACGTTATTATGAGTAGGTATTACCAGTTCCCTACCTCGCCCGTTTTCGCCCGTAAGAATTCCAAGACATCTCTCCACATTATACCGTACACGTCTTTTTTAAACTGGGATAAGTCCAATGTGAGTCCTGGTGGTGACAAATGACAATCCAGCGACTGCCGGGGACAGAACTCGAACCGCGGTTCACCTAACAACTACGCCACCACTACCGTCTCTCTCTCTCTCTCTCTCTCTCTCTCTCTCTCTCTCTCTATATATATATATATATATATATATTATATATATATATATATATATATATATATGTAATATATTGTAGCATATCCTTTACAGGACATCGCTGTCAAACCAGCATCTTTCAGCTGTATGTTGATCTCTTGGCAAGATTACGCTCAGTAGTTTGCCATTGCTTTCTGAGCGGCCGGCTCAGTATCCCGCAAGTCACGAGCGGGGGTCGAACCGCCTCAGCTCTCGCTCCGCTACGAGACTCTGCGTGATAAACGGGATTACAGAGAGAAAGTGCTGTAACCCCACAGCCAGAGAGACTGGCATATATATATATATATATATATATATATATATATATATATATATATATATATATATATATATATATATATATATATATATATATATATATATATATATATATATATAACACTAACTCATTCACACATTATTAACTATTTATACAGAATGTACAGAATCGTAAATGTTTGATAAACCCTGAGACCAATGAAATAGCATGAACAACACATTGTCAGCTCTGTATCGGCACTAACGAACTATTAAGCAGACAAACGACCCAAACTTGTGATTGTGGAAACCTGTGATACTACAGTTAGCTTCGTCTGTCACTAGGGTGTTAAACTCAGTTGACAAAGAATAGGCTGCAATACCACTGGGCCTGACTGTACAAGAACATGGATGCTACACTCAGTTGACAAAATGAAGTCTAGCTTGTACACTACCACTGGGTAACAATCGTATATTTAGTTGATTTAACTGACACGACTTATAAGTGTATTCTGTATGAAATAAACATAGTAAATTTATAAACTTACCATTGATCCTGAATGTATTAGCTGCACATGTTTAGAAATGTATTCTCTGAATATCTGAGTTGATTTGCGTTGATTTAAGACCTGACATCACTGCACTCAAAGCATTCCCATACGCGCTCGGTCCCTTCGTTATCTCTGAATATTTACCGATGTGGAAAGGGATTTTGAAACTAGGCGTAACTAACAACCATGCAACACAACGTAACTGTGTCGGTTTTCGGTTTTCATGTGTTCTTAGAAATGATATTGGCCCACATAGTTTGGTAGTGATAACGCACAGCTTCACAACGATCTACTTTGAAAGTTGGATGGAAGTTTGCAGCAATTGCATGTTTAAATCCCAAATGAGGGTACATTACCAAGTTAGGCCTAGCCGACAATGCTGTGCAGAGCATATGAAGAATCAGAAGTCAGCGTTTCCGAGAGGTTTGACCTACGTTATATGTCCTGGCGGTGGGATAGTGGGTTCATCCCACACATCGGTCGGCTGGACTGAGACGTGGACATTTCGTTCTGACAGTAATTGCAAACTGATGAAAGTAATATTTCCTAGAACATCAACATGGGGTTGACAGCAACGTTCTCCAAAGAACAGTGCAACATTTATCATCCGCCCCCTTCTAATCCTCCCCGAAAAAAAAGAATCAAAGATATCACCAAGAATTCCAGTCGAAATTAATCACCAATTTCGTCAACTTTCAAAAAGCCTTCGACAGTATCCACCGTCCTTCACTTTGGAATCTACTTAACATCTATGGTTTTCCTACCAAATATACCAACGTCATAAAATCTTTCTACAAAGAGACACGTTGCTACGTAAGAACAGAAACAGGCAACTCTGACTGGTTCTCAGTCGAAACAGGAGTGAAACAGGGTTGTGTCTTATCACCGATGCTTTTTGGAATAGCTATCGATTGGGTCATGCGCAAATGCACAAACAACACAAATATGGGTATCCATTGGGTTGACAAAATTCTGAAAGACCTGGACTTTGCCGACGACATAGTGCTTTTGAGTTCAACACACCCGGATGCCCAAGAGAAAATAAACCACCTCCAAAATGTTTCAGAGCAAATTGATCCCCTAATTAACACCACAAAAACAAAGACTATTGATCTTACCAACAGTTCAGATGACACCAAATTGAACAGCTACGTTCTTGAAAAAGTCAACAGCTTCACATACCTAGGAAGCAAAATGACATCTACAGGGGACTCAACACCAGAAATATCATCTAGAATCGCACTGGCATCTAGTGCCACCAATAAACTGTCAAACATCTGGAAGTCAAAGACACTCAGTAAACACACAAAACTTAAAATCTTCAACTCTTGTGTGATTCCAGTGGTAACGTATGGATGTGAAAGTTGGAAATCAACGGTAGCTTTAGATAAAAAATTAGACAATTTTGAGAACAAATGTCTTAGAAGACTTCTAAACATCCACTGGACAGACTTCAGAACCAATTCGCAAATAAGACAAGAAACTAAGCAAGATACAGTATCCAATTTCATAAGAAGACGCCGTTGGAACTACATCGGCCATGTACTCAGAATGAACAAGTCAAGACTCCCCTACCAAGCCCTCATATGGTCACCAGTAGGGAAAAGAAAACGGAGAAGACCAAGAGAGACCCTGCGTAGAACCATCATTAGAGAAGGCTCATTCAATGGCCAAGTAAATATCCAAGATCTACAACAGGTAGCAGCGAACCGCCAAGCATGGAGAGACAGGACTTCTGCCCTATGCGCCGCCTTAGGCTCAAGAGGAAAGACTAACTAACTAATCACCAAAAAGTATTAATGTTGTGAAAGGCTTACAGCTCAACTGACAGCTAATTTTGTCCGCGTCATAACAGACAGAAACCTACGAACCATACTAACCATAGTTGCAATGTATAACTATTGTGTTTGCATGCGTGGATATTTGATGTTTTCAAATTAAAAAGCTCTACTAACTGAAAATGAAGAAAGTGATTGATTTTATTAAATTTATAATTATCTTCAGGAAGAAACCGGTAAAAACTAGTATCACTAAACCATTTTTCGGAACAGTGAATTGTCAAAGATCGAACAATCTACGGACTTAACCAGAGTGCCATGATGAAGCTCATCACTAATCCCAAAAGAAGGAACTTTAGAACATATTGATTCATTGGTGTTAGCTAGGAAAGAAAAGAATCTCATCTTGACTAATAAAATATCACAGTTAATGGTAATATAAGAAAAGTTTGCCTTGCTCAAATGTACAGGTAAAGGTGGTGGTATTAATGTGGGGCAAGTACATATTTCTACAATGTACTGAAGCGTTTGAGACATACCAGAATGGTTTCATAACTTGTAGAAGAAAAGATCGGGACTGTGTCTGTAAGTGCTACAGGAAATGCAACACATCCTGGCAAACGCAGCTCTGGGGACATATCTAGAGTGGGCAAAAGAACAGGAAATGATTGTAGGAAACACCTGGTTCAAGCAACACCCTAGAAGATTATGGACATGGAGGAGTTCTGATAGCAGGATTAGAAACCAGATTGACTACACTCTGATTAGCAGAAGATTTAGAAACGCATTAACAATAGCAAAAACAGTTCCCAGTGCTGATTGTTATAGGTACCACAGATTACTCACAGGAACATTGAGGATAAAGTTGAAGAAAGTCAAGTATATAACAGGAAACACTAAATATGATTTGTGTACATTGAGTAATGACAAGGAAATACAAAACAAATTCAACATAGAAGTACATAACAGATTTGAAATATTGTCTGATCTAGAGATCCTATTCCAGGATGTGGATGATCAATGGGAAACGTTGAAGAATTCAATCAATGTGGCTGCAGAAACAACTATTCCAAAATTAAAGAAGGTGGGTCGTAAGAAATGGATGACTGAAGAAATTTTACACCTCATGGAAACAAGAAGACTCAACAAAAATAATTCTGTCAAATATGAAGAAATTCACAGACAAGTCAGACCATTATGTAAGGAGGCAAAAGAAGCATGGCTTGAGGAAAAGTGCTTAGAAATTGAATACCAACACAACAGTCAAAATACCAAATTAGTGCACAAAAGAATTCAGAAACTTACTAATAAAAGAACAAGTACATCAACAGGGTGTCTAAAAACTGAAGAGGCAAAATCATAATAGAAAAAGACCAGATTCTACATGTATGGACAGATTATGTGAAACACCTTTATGATGATAGCAGAGACTAACAGTATGATATTAGATTTAATAATGAAGGACCGCCAATTTTGGAGATGGAGGTTCGAAATGTTCTTAAGCATATCAAAGCTGGCAAGGCCCCCGGTGCAGATAACATCACAACAGTAATGATTAAAGCTTTAGAAGAATTTGGATTAGAGCAAGTCATCAGACTGTTGAACACATTATATGATACTGGAGATATACCTCCTGAATTATGTAACTCTGTATTTATTGCAATCCCAAAGAAATCAGGAGCCTTGGAATGTTATCAACATAGAACAATTAGTATAATGAGTCACATCACAAAGGTTTTGCTAAGAATTATCATGTAAAGAGTGAGGAAGAAGATACAACCTGAAATAGGGGAAGAACAATGCGGGTTTGTAGAAGGAAAGGGTACAGTAAATGCTGTGTATATGCTGCGAACAGTTATTGAACGTGCTGTAGAATTAAACAAGGATATTCATCTTTGCTTTATTGACTATACGAAGGCTTTTAATAGAGATAGACATGTCAGCATAGTGGATATGCTTGCAGATCTACAAATTGATGGGAAAGACATTAGACTTATAAAAAACATATATTGGAAACAACAAGCTGCAATAAGGATTGATAATGAAGTGGGACAGTATCAGCCAATTAAGAGAGGTGTTAGGCAGGGATGTGTGATGTCTCCAGATCTTTTTTCCCTATACAGTGAAAATATTTTCAGAAATGTATTGGATATAAATGGAATCAGCATTGGAGGACGAAACATCAATAACATTAGATATGCAGATGATACAGTATTAATTGCAGACAATGCGCAGGACCTGCAACAATTAGTAGATGCGGTTGTTGTACACAGTGAGCAACTGGGGTTAGAATTAAATTGTAAAAGACTCAGGTTATGGTCGTCACGTAGGAAGAAGAAGTGCCACAATGTAATATACAAGTAAATGGAAATATTCTTCAACAAGTGAATCGGTACAATTATCTCTGGAACAGTCATAACATCTGATGGGAGATGCCTTGAAGAGATTAGAACAAGAATCGCCATGGCGAAAGTAGCCTTTAGCAAGATGAAAAACATTCTGACCAATAAAAAGATGTCAATTGAAACGAGAAAAAGAGTGTTGAGGGGATACATAGAGCCTGTTCTTTTGTATGGATGTGAAACTTGGACAATGAGCAGTCAAGCTGAAAAACATCTGATGGCTGCAGAAATGTAGTTTCTGAGGAAAATGCAAAGAATACCATGGACAGACTGAAAAACCAATGACCAAGTACTACAGGAGACAAATGAACATCCTAAACTGATTAGAGAAATTAGACGCAGACAGTCAAAATATTTTGGACATGTTATGGGAAGAAATTGATTGGAGAACTTAGTGACAACTGGCAAGATCGAAGGGAACAGACCAAGAGGAAGACCGAGAGGAAAATACCTGGGTGGCTTGGCCACATGGTATGGACGAGACAGGAACACTGAGCTTATCCACGACACTGGTGATCGAGTGAAATGGCGAGTCATGACCGCCCACGCTTTCAGGCATGGCACATGATTGATTGATTGAATTTTGGTTCAGACAAACACAGGAGACACATGTGCTTTCTCCGTGTGGGGAAAGGCATTTTCCCTTAACAACCCATCAGTCTCTGCAGCAATTGGTATGTTGAACCTACATTATTAAGATGTATTCATGTACTTTTATAAGGTACATATGCCATTGTGATTTATTAAGAATTAGAATGATAAATCAACAATTCTTGTAAACTAGAGTCTGATTGACTTTTAGTACTGAGCACATGTGTGGGCCACGCTGTAATTTTCCCTATGCTTTACAATTTTAAATCCCTATGTTAAAACCTTTTATAGGCATTGTGAACTTATATCTAACTAGCAGTGCTTATAACCAATAAATATTATGTGTACTGTAGAGTATCAAACTCATGTCAGAAACACATTCAGAAACAATTTATCCATGTGGGAGCAGACTCCTGATTCATACTTGATAGTAGAGAGCTTGTTTCTGCCACTTTTAAATATCCTATGTAATGTAAATTCACTGTTAAGGATATTTCTGAATCTTTTTTTATCCATGCGGAGACATACACATGATTACGCATTTTATGGACTCAGTTCATTTTGGATAAATATGTTCCTAATTCCGAATCTGTAACTTGAAATTATCGTGCTAAATCTTAATACAATCTTTTTGTTAACAGATTAGTAACCACACCATAGGTGTGATGGACATGCAATGATGTCATAAAATATTGCTAGGAAATTGCCATTCGGAAATTGCCATGTTTGAGAATATAAATTCAAGAACAAAGAAAGTAAACGCATGTTATAAATGAATGTTCGGATAGGATGTGCCTTCAATCCGCATCACCTCATTGTGGTAGGAACAGAAGCGAAGATTGATGTTCATAAATTTCATGCGGTGTTCGGAGGACTGGACCATGCGGCATAAGTTATTCTGATAAAGAACACTTCAAATACTAGCAGTAATTGGCAAAATATATCACGGCGTTCACTAACCCCATACTGCTGTAAGCTGTGGGGGAAAAAATTTATGTTTTAAGGATTAACCCAGGAGGAAATCCAAAAACATAGGCTCCTTGCGTTATTATTATGTAATTATTATGTCGGTCTCTCTGGCAGAGGGGTTACAACACTTTCTCCGTAATCCCGGTTATCACGCAAAGTCTCGTAGCGAGCGAGAGCTGGAAGCGGTTTGCCCCTCGCTGGTGACTTGCAGTATAACTGAGCCGGCAGCTCAGAAAGCAATGGCAAACTACTAAGCGTGATCTTGCCAAGAAATCAACAGACAGCTGAAAGCTGCTACTGTTGACAGCGATGTCCTGTAAAGGATATGCAAAACATTTATCATGTATGATACTCAGGTTAATTCATGTGTGAGAAAATTCACATGAAGGGTTTCTCTGTTATGAGAATTTTACTCTGGTCCTGATTGTTACTCTTTACTGTGGGAATATACATTTTAATGTGACTCCTGTGGAAACATGAGATGATGTATGAAACCTGTGTATGTCATTACTTAAGAAGATAATGTTGAATAGCCGTGGCCTAATGCTGATTATAGTGCCGGAAGGAAGACGCGGCATTAGAAACCACAGAGATTATGTATAGGCTATTCTCTTCAAGTAGAGAGAGAGAGAGAGAGGCAATATCAACATGTTCGGATGGACAGAATGGCTTCGCTCATCAAATAGTTCCCATTAACAATCTCGGAACAAAATATAGAGTTAAAAGATACCTCACTCACATTTAGAGTCAGAATGGCTATACAACAAGTAACGAGGGACATGGAACTGGGAAACTCACTCCTATCTCTTTCCCCTTTTTTTGTTTGTAATTGTGTTGTGAAATGTAGGTTAATGCTAGTGTTGTATTCTTTGTCACCCCTTTCCTATAGCGAGTGGTGGATTTGGTGGGACTGCATGCCATAACTATCAACTGGAAACTGGGTAAACAGTCAGGAGAGAGTGAAAATGGCAACCTGTCCTAAAACAAAAGTCTGCACCAATACATCAGTGTTGACTGCTGCACTCATTAGCTGCCATAGCAAGCGAAAGACACATTCGAAGATGATCGACACTCAGCTTTTGATATTCTGACTCCTGTCAGAATACCCAGGATGGACTTCATTATCAGAATGTCGACATGATATACCTAGTACACAGATACAAAAAGGATAGACTGTTTTGCTTCTGTAAGGTACGGCCTGATGAACCATCAATCGTAGAGGTCAACTTACCTATGGGAGTTATACTACGCGTAAAAAAAACTAACAGCAGTAAGAACCCTCCATCTGTCTGTTGGACTCCCAAGTTCAAAGGTACACCCAAGTATCCTCCTTCGAAAGAAAAGTCACACAGCAGCAAAAGTCAAACATAAGTTTTCAGCCACGCAACACCAAGTTCTAGAATACCAACACCAACTCACACAAATGGGAAGAGACTGAAACCACATAAGCCAGTACAACCAAGATACCAACTTAAGATCCTCTGAAACATAACTACACCAGATTACCTCAAGGATCCAAAACCTGAATACCATCAATAAGACCACATGAAAGCACCTAGCAGAGTAAATGCCTTTATGCCTGCAACCAAAGGTATCATCTGATAGCTTACAACCCTGGTTATGCGTTGGAAGTAATATTCTTCAGTTCCATGCGCAGCAAAAATATCCTGGAAAGATTTCCAGATGAACCAAATAAATGACAAGCAGCATCGTATGTCTACACTGAAAGGAAAATACTGAATCAGAACTCTGTGCTGGTCCCATGTCATCCTAAATGCCATCAACTATGGAATAGGTTATAGACTGGTGACTAGGTGGGTGAAAGCTCTTTGTGAACATAGAGATTCGGATATTATAAGCCGAGAAGCTGAAAGGTCGGCATCCTTTTCATCGGATATGGTGATATAGGGAAGACCCTTGGTCAAAGACTCAAGATGCATCTCCTGAAGGTATGACCAACCCAGGGCTCAATTTCACACTGACACCGAGCCATTCGCAACAGAAGATTCGTGAATTCAGCCCCATGGAGGGGATATGTGGTGAACTTATTTCCTAATATGGATTATAATTATTCAGCAGCCAACTTCAGTGGACATTATAACAAGACTGTGAGTATTTTATTTCTGTCCCGGATAATTATGGACATTAACTGCTTTGCACTGGAGAAGAATACCCACCCGCAACGCCTAAAGGAATACTATAATTAATTAGTTTAATTATTAGTACCAACTGCTTTTTATATGTTTTTTTTTCTATGCCTTGGAGTTATAAGGGCAGTAGTAGTTTTTTGGTAATGAGGTATAACCAAAGGGTGGTTATGGTAAAGTTTAGTATTTTGACACCATCTCAATATTTTTAATCATGAGAATTGTAAAGGGTGTCAGAAACAACTGTTTTATATGTTGGGTTCTATGTACTTAAATCATTATTTGTCTTAATTATGTAAGGTGGGTCAAGGAAAGTAGACCCAACTTGTGGTTGTTGTGTTGTTTGTAATAACATTGATTTTTTCTTGGGAAAAGGGGGTAAATATGTTTTGATAATGCAAATCATTCCCATGCCTGTTCATGAAAACCAATGTATGTAACTGCAGATCTTGATTTAATACTTGAACTGTTTGTTCAAAATTTGTGATGTGTACATCAAGTAAATGTCGTGTTCACCAGTGGTTGTTTATATGTTGTGAACAATCAAAGTCTTCTAGCACTAGATAAACTTTATAGGGTGATAAATGGGAATGGAGAAGTACTCATAAATACAGTTATGAACAGGAGTGAAGTATTTTCCTTCTTGTCTTTATGGTAGAATTCCATGATCACCTCAAGTGGCTAAATTAATAGAGAATCAAATTAAATCCCCTAGACAACTTAACAAAATATTCTCTTAAAATAAAATCCACATCCCACAGACTTCTTAATCATCATCACCATGTCCCCACTGGGTACAAGTATAACATATACGCCAGCAGTATAAGTAACAATCACGAACAGAATATATAAATTTCATAGCAGGGGAAACATTAGAATCCTTCATATCATAATAATAATACAGGGGCCATTCATGAGATTTTTTTCTCCCATTCTTCAAACCATAAGACCAGAACAGATGGTCATCTTTCCCACCTTCCTATCGGGTTTACTGAACGCTGTTATATAACTCACCAATTGCTGCTAGTATAAGAAGTGCCCTGTTTTAAAGAGTAATTTCTGCAGCATGTTAAGCATTCTGAACGTTGCTGGCTAATTTATGAACATAAATAATCTTTCAGGCACCGACAACCATGATGCAATGCGGACTGAAGGCACGATCTGCAAAACATATGAATATATGCATATTTATGACAGGATTATATGTCCGTCACACATTTTGTGTGGTTACTAAGATGTAAACAAGAAGAAGTATCGTAGTAGCACGTTAGCTCAAGTTACAGATTAGCAGAACTTTTGTTCAACATGAACTTATGTCCATAAGACGCGTTAATAATATTATTCGTCCGCATAGAGAAAAAAATTCATGAAATGCACACTCTACAGCACATAGTACATTTGCAGATTGATATGAATTGATAATAAGATAGTTTCACAAGCATATACTAAGTTACACATAAGAATTGAAACGGTAAGCATAGAAAATCGGCAATGAGTCAAACATGGCCCTCAGTAGAAAGGAGTCACTCAGGTCATCCTTCACATTAATTGTTGATTTATCATTTTAACAATTCTTATTTAAACTCATTGTTACATGTACCTTATCAAAAGACATGGTTACACAGTCATAATGCGTTTACAATTGTACCTAGGCCCCAGAGAGAGAGAGAGAGAGAGAGAGAGAGAGAGAGGAGAGAGAGAGAGAGAGAGAGAGAGAGAGAGAGAGGAGAGAGAGATTTGTTTGGGGTAATGCCATCCCAAATGGAGGGTGACTTGCTGTTAGAACGTTCCACAAAACTATTGTCTCCTAACGCCTTGTAAATTCAAGCGGCAGTCTTTGTGGTGTACTCGACCATTAATTTTGCCTGGATTTAAACTAGGGCCACATAAATTATGACGTCACTGGGTGGTTGGGATGTGTGTGTGGGTGGGAGGGTAGATGAGAGATGCATGTGTTGATGGGTGTGTGGGTGTGAGTGGTTGATGGATGAGTACGTGAGTAGGTGGATGAGTGTGAGAGATGAGTGTATGGCAGGGGGATGTGTGTGTGTTGGTGGGAAGGCGGATGTGTGTGGGTGGGGTATATGTGGTGGTGGGGTGTGTGTGGGTGGTTGGTGTGTTTTTTGGATGAGGAATGTGTTGATGGGTGAGGATGTGTGTATAGGTGGGGAGATGTGTGTGTGAGTGTATGAGTGGTGAGATGTGTAGTTAAGGGATGTGTGATTGGGGATTAGAGATCGCGGGGAGGGGTTGGTTGGCGAGTGGATGGGTGGAGGATGTGTGGTAGGGGGAGTGTGTATAGGTTGGGGGTGGAAGCGGATGTGTGTGTGGGTGCTGGATGTGTGGATGGGGGAGATTGTGTGGGTGGGTAATATGTGTGTAAGTCGGGGATGTGTCGGTGGGTGCGGGATCTGTGTGTGGGTAAGTGCAGGATATGTGAATTGGCGGGAATATGTGTGTGTGGCTGTTAGATATGTGGTTGGGGGATGTGTGTATGGCTTGGTGGTTTGGTGTGTGTGGGTGGGTGGTGGACGTTATGCGGGTGGGTGAGTATTGGTAGGTTATGGGATGGGTGGAGGATGTGTGCGTGTGCGTGGGGGGATTTGTGAAGGTGGGGGATGTGTGGGTGGGTGGTTACACGCATGTGTGCCTGGGATTGTGTGTGGGTGGGTGGGGGATATGTGTAGGGGATGTGTGATGTGTGGGAGATGTGTGTGTGAGTGGAGAGATGGTTATGTGGGGATGTGTGTGGGTTGTGTCGGTTGGGGATGGGTGGATAGATGGGGTAATGTATGTGTTTGTGTGTATGTGTGTGGTAGGGTGGTGGATGTGTGTGTGGGGGGCACGCGGATGGATAGGGGATGAGTGGGTAGGTGGGGAATTTGTCTCATAACATGGTAAAATGCATTGGTTGTGCTTACAACATTCATTTGACAGTGTTTTTTTCCTATGTGAATGCACTATGCACTGATGAACGAAAGATGAGTGATTGGAAGGGCCGAATTAAGACGGGCCTGCGTGCCCAATTTGTTACCATTCGAAAATAAAGTTCGTTCGTTCGATCGTTCGTTCGTTCGTTCCTTTTTCCATTCTATACTTTCTTCGCTATGGTAGAATAATTTCTTAGGGCCACATTCATTTTTCTTCTAGTCAAGACAACTGGACATAACATTAAGGGATCATCTTCGTTTCCTTCAAGGAGTTATCGCCCTCTCCATTGTTGCCCGCTATTGCTTGAAATATGCGTGGTAATCTGAGGAATTTGCTACATGAAATACTGGTTTGTTTGCAATCAAACCCACTTTCTGAAGACGATTGAAAATAAGTCGTAATGCTTCCTTCTGTTCCTCAACTGCCTCAGTAGCACCTGAAATATCATCCTTAAGCTTTCAATAACAAGATGATAATTTCATATGAGATGATCTGCTGGATATCCATTATGGCATTAGGAACTGGATAAAGTTTAACTTGCGCAGGTGTAGGGTCATTCACTTCCTGTCAAATCCCACTAAATCAATAACTCCTGGCTTGTCCATGAATACCTCTGCATAGGTTGTTAAGAAATCTTACATCTGCTGGTTCTGGGTTTGTGCGTCCACTGCCCTAAGTTTCTTTTCCCAGCAGGAAGCCTCTATCTTCCTTGTATTTCCCGATGGTCCACTTTTGTAGCCACTGCCAAAGTCATTTTGACTAGTTGGGATAAATACCAGCCTTGTCTCTTTCACCTTCAACTCTGTATTCGTTGCTTTTTGTTGAACTGCGAGAAATTCTGCCTCGGTGACAGCGGATTGATCATCATCTGTCTCCCTCCAGTTTAGGTACAATTTTCAACTTAGCAACATATATTTTTAGGTAGATGCAGGAAAACTGTATCATCCTCTTTATATGATCAGTCCATACAGGAAGTCAATCCCTTTTGAGGTACCTTTTAATAGTCTTCCAGACAATCAAGTTGTTGGTACACTCCCAGTTGAATGATGTGTTACTGTACATATAAGTCTTTAAAGCCACCGGTCATATGTATACACCTCTCATTCTTGTGTTTCCTAAGTTAATTTTCCCAAGATAACAGGTAAAGTTACTATTCTCTGAACTTATATATATATCTCTATATATAAAAGAGAATGTATGTCTGTATGTATGTATGCTATTGATGCGATCACGAACGGTTCATCCGACTGAGATGAAATTTTCTACACGTCTTCTTCTCATTCCGGTGCTGCCAACTGTCATAGTTTGTTAGTGTACAAACAGTTATTTACTTAATATTATGTCTTATTTTAATTTACATTAAAATGTATATATAGCGAGGGGACATAACTTTTCATAGCATTGCTATAAATGTAAAATTGTTGCATATTTCTCAAATAGGTGGACCTTTTAGCTGCAGTTATTTCATGCATATGCGTTATAGTTCTCCTCCTCCTCCCCCTCCTCATCCTCCTCCCCTCTCCTCCTCCATCTCCTCCTCCCTCTCCTCCTCCCTCCCCCTCCTCCCCCTTCCTCCTCCCCTCCTCTCCCTCCTCCCCCTCCTCCCCCTCCACCTCCTTCCCTCCCCCTCCCCTCCTCCACCCCTCCTCCTCCTCCTCCTCTTCCTCCTCCTCCCCTCCTCCCCTTCCTCATCCTTCCCCTCTCCTCCTCTTCCTCCCTCATCCCTCCTCCCCTCCCCACCTTCCCCTGCCCTTCTGCCCATCCACCCCCTCCTCCCTCTCCGCCTCCCCCTTCTCCTCCTCCTCCTCCCCCCCTCTTCCCCCTATCCTCCTCCTCCTTTAAGGCACTTTTACAATTTTCTTAACAGTAATGCATCTATCTTAAATACGTGAAAATTTTCTAACTCATCTTTTTATTTCTCTTCGACATCTATACAGTAATTGCAGCATTTATTGGGTTTAGGTGATTTCTTGGTAAGTTTACGTTCCAGATTGCCCTATTTAGTTATTAGGATAAAGATTGTTCTCTGCCAATCTGTTCGCCATATTTCCAGGAACGGGAACAGGAGCTTATCTGGGTGAAGCCGGGCCGAGTGGTCTTTTTTGGGGGGAACGGGAACGGGAGCAGGGGCCGAATATGAATTAAATGAGATGCTCCTCGCCAGGTGTGGGCGAAGCCGGGCCGGGTCAGCTAGTACACACACACACACACACACACACACACACCAACACACACACACCCACACACACACACACACCAACACACACACATATATATATATGTCTGTCTGCCTGCCTGCCTGCCTGCCTGCCTGCCTGCATGTATGTATGTATGTATGTATGTATGTACGTACGTACGTACGTACGTAGGTTCGTACGTACGTACGTATGTATGTATGTATGTATGTATGTATGTTATTTATGTATTTATATTTATATATTATTTATATATATATATATATATATATATATATATATATATATATATATATATATATATATAATATATATATATATATATATATATTTATATATATATATATAGCTAGGGACTTAACTTAAGAAAAGTTATATCAAGGGACATAACTTTTAGTAGCATTGCTATATATTTTATATATAATTGTTGTATTGTTATCAAAGCTTTATAAAATGTTTATCTACAGTTATTTACAGGCATATGTGTTATAATATATAATGATACAATCTTTAAGGCATTTTTAAAGTGTTCATAAAAATAATGCATCTATATTAAATACGTGAAAAATTTTTAACTCATCTTTTTATTTTCCTTCGACATCTATACAGTCATCCCACCATTTATTGAGGTTTCGTGATATCTTGGTAAATTTATGTTCAGTAGTTTCAGATTTCACTTTTTCTAAAATAAATGTCATGAAAGGTTGGAAAATGCTGGCAAAGAGAAATATGTCCAAATCTCTAGAAAGTATTAGTCAAACGGATATAATTATCGTCAGCTCAATAGCTACATGTTTTAACAATATGACGCTGACTTCGAAAACAGCACAGAAGACCACACTTTAATAACTTCAGCAGGGTCAGATATACTGAATTACAAAAACAGCTTTGAATTGTCCGGATGATGTTCACTTGTTTACTATTTATTTATGTACTTTTCTTGTTACTTTCTTCTAGTCATATTGAATGGCTTTTATCACCTCTGTCTATCTATTTGTCTGTCTGTTTAACCTGTACTTGATGATAATGGAAGATCAATAATATACACATTTTCTCAGTGTGTATGAAATAAAAAGCTAGACATAACACGATGGCGATGCTAACCTAAAAAAAAAAAAAAAAAAATTCAGATTGCCCTATTTAGTTATTGGGATGAAGATCCAATCCTTTTCCAAACTGCTCGCCATATTTCCGGGAACGGCAACGGGAGCATATATGACCTCTAATATGAATTAAATGAGACACTCCCCACTAGGGACTGTGCGAAGCAGGGCCGGGTGGTCTTTTTTTGGGAACGGGAACGGGGGCAGGGGCCGGATACGAATTAAATGAGATGCTCCCCTCCAGGAGCTGGGCGAAGCCGGGCCAGGTCGTCTTTTTTGTAACTGGAACGGGGGCAGGGGCCGAATATGAATTAAATGAGACGCTACCCGCTAGGGGCTGGGCGAAGCCGGGGCGGGTCGTCTTTTTGGGAACGGGAACGGGAGCTGGGGTCGAATATGAATTAAACGAGATACTTCCCGCCAGGGACTGGGCGAAGCCGGGCCGGGTCAGCTAGTGTATATATATATATATATATATATATATATATATATATATATATATATTATATATATATATATATATATATATATATATATATATATATAACAATTATATATATATAATATATATATATATATATATATATATATATATATATATATATATATATATAGTCATGGCAGGGCAGACCAGGCCTTAAGCCTTGGTTGGTAGCTGGTCTAGGATCGAAGCTCCGACAGGAGGACAGTTAGAGCATTGCTTTGCTGATCCGGCAGCTTCTGCAGCTTGTCTTGTTCCAGATGTATGGTTTCAACTTTCCTCTGGAGTAAACTAGGCAGGCCGAGAGAGGGACCATGATGTATGGGCAACACATGGTTTCTTTATTTTAGCCCAGACTTTGTGCTATGGAGAGGCAATAACTCCATCCCTGGTCTTAACCGGTCTCGGAATCAAAACGAGAGGCAACTGTTACGGGTTATAAGTCCTTGTCAGTTGGCGTAGACATGGGGCGCCACGCGTTGCCTCTGACGGTGGGAGACAACTACAGGTGTCACTGATCAGCTACCGCCCGCCTCAAGCTGGGCATCCCCCGGCCAATTGGATGCTGATCCGCCACAGCCTGCGTGCTTCAATGGGTGCTTGGAGCTAGGACACAATCTGAATCGCAGGGTGTAAAAACAATACACCAGGTACTAATAAAAAGAATAATAGACACCTCAAGCTACGGCTTGCAACCTGGAATGTAAGAACCATGTGTCCAGGATTTTCCACTGACTTGACAAATATTGATGATGTGAGAAAAACGGCTGTGATTGATGCTGAACTCAATCGTCTTAACATTGATATTGCTGGCCTGCAGGAGACTCACCTCGCTGAGGAAGGGTCACTCAGGGAAAACAATTACACCTTTTCTTTGAAGGCTAGAGGGCAGGCAGAAAAAAGGCAACATGGTGTGAGCTTTGCAGTGAAGAATTCGCTCCTGGGAATGATTGATATCCCAGCTGGAGGTAATGAAAGATTATTATCCCTGCGCTTGGCAACCTCTTGTGGATTTGCCACCATTATCACTGCATATGCACTTACACTCGCTTGCTCTGATGATGTGAAGGATACGTTCTATAAGGAGCTAGACTCTGTGATCAAAGCAGTTCCAAAATCCGACTACATTTATATGCTCGGTGATTTCAATGCTCGAGTGGGCAAGAACTAGAGTTCATGGTCAATGTGCCTTGAAAAATACAACATCGGTCGCATGAATGATAATGGGCAAAGGCTGCTGGAGCATTGCACTAGAAATGACCTATGTATTACAAACTCCTTTTTTAAAACAAAAGAGTTAAATAAGGTCACATGGAAACATCCAAGATCCGGACATTGGCATCAGCTGGACTTCATTATCACACGGAGACAACATCTGAACCATACATCATTAATTCGAAGTTACCACAGTGCTGACTGTGATACAGATCATTCTTTGGATGTTGCAAGGGTTAGACTGAGACCAAAGAGAATCTACACAGCTAAACACAAATCTAACAACAGGATTAATATTATTAACACTCACGATCCTGGAAAGTGCTTTGAATTTCAACAGCAACTTGAAGACGCTTTCACTGATACATCAGAAAATTGTATAGTAAATGATAAATGGAGTAAACATAAGGAAACTATTTATACAACAGCGGTAGTGGTTTACGGCACTGTGGATCATAAGAGGCATGACTGGTTTGAAGCAAACAGTCAGATACTGCAGCTCTTGATTGATAAAAAGAAGATAGCTCTCTTAAGAAACAAGGAAAGATCAACGCGTAACAGTCTGAGTGAGTTGAAGCAAGCAAGGAAGAATGTGCAAAACGCTGCCAGGCAGTGTGCGAATGACTATTGGATCAAGTTATGTGAGTCCATTCAAATCGCAAGTGATAAGGGAAACATCAGAAGCATGTATGAAGGGATAAAGAAAGCAGGTGGTCCAATGATCAAAAGAAGTGCACCACTGAAAACCTTGACTGGAGAAATCATCACTGATAAGAAACAGCACATGGATAGATGGGTCGAGCACTATTTAGAGCTTTACTCAAGTGAGACCAAGCTGGCGGATGATGCCCTTAACGCCATAGAGACCCTGCCAACTCTTGACCGCCTGGACACACTTCCCACCATAACAGAAGTTAAGTGTGCAATAAATGAACTTGCGTGTGGCAAGGCTCCAGGTAAGGATGGGATTCCAATAGAGGTAATCAGGAGTGGGCAAGACACACTCACTTTACAGATCCACCAGCTAATAGAGCTATGCTGGCGAGAAGGACAAGTCCCACAGGATTTCAAAGATTCAAACATCATAACGCTGTACAAGAACAAGGGTGATCGGAGCGACTGCAACAACTATAGGGGTATCTCACTTCTGTGTATTGTTGGGAAAGTATTTGCCAGAATTGTTCTGCGCAGAATTCATGTCCTGAGAGATCAAGTCTACCCCGAATCACAGTGCGGCTTCCGTCAGAACCGGTCAACAATTGATATGATAGTCTCATTGCGACTGATGCAAGAAAAATGCCGGGGACAAAATCAGCCACTGTTTATTGCCTTCATCGACCTCACAAAGGCATTTGATTTGGCCAGTCGTGAGGGTCTCTTCAAAGCAATAAAGAAGATTGGCTGCCCACCAACTCTTCTGTCCATTGTGGAATCATTCCACACAGGCATGAAGGGTATAATCAAGTTTGATGGCTCAACTTCAGAAGAGTTTGAAATCAAGAGTGAAGTTAAGCAAGGTTGTGTACCCCCACCATTTTGGGATATACTTTTCACTTCTACTGAAATATGCTTTTCGTGATCAAGATGACGGTATATACATTCACTCACGCTCAGAAGGTGGCCTCTATAATGCTCAGAGATTGAAGGCAAAGACCAAAATTAGGAGGGTACTAATCAGAGATTTGCTTTTTGCAGATGATGCGGCGATTACGACCCACTCTGAGGAAGAATTACAACATCTACTATATACATTCTCCAATGCTTGTTCTGAATTTGGTTTAACAATTAACAAAAAGAAGACACAGATTATGTCACAAGGTGCACATGGTGTGCCATCAATCTATATTGACGACGCCGAACTGGAGATAGTAGACCATTTTACATATCTAGGAACATAGGTAAATAGCAAATCAACACCAGGATTGGCAAGGCAGCAACAACAATGAACATGTTAGCAAAAAGAGTCTGGGAAAACAGAAAGCTTACTGCCAAAAAAAAAGTCCTCCGTCTACCAAGCCTATGTCCTTAGAACTCTTCTTTATGGCAGTGAAACCTGGACAACTTACGCCAAGAAAACGTTTAAACAGCGTTCATATGCAGTGTCTGCGAAGAATACTTGGTATAAAGTGGCAAGACAAAATCACAAATACAAGTATTGGAACGATCAGTTTGTGTGACGGTGTATTCCATGCTCAGTCTTCGTAGACTTAGATGGATAAGACATGTTAGGAGGATGGATGATGGTAGAATACCAAAAGACATCTTTTTTGGTGACTTACAGACGGGTAGGAAATCTCATTGTCGGCATCTACTACGGTACAAAGATGTGTGTAAGCGGGACATGATTGATACAGGCATTGATAATGCACATTGGGAGCAAGTCGCCGCTGATCGTGTTGCATGGAGGGTAACTATCAGAAATGGAATAAAGACAAAGGAGAAAATGATTGCAGATAAAGCACACGCAGAGCGTGAGAGACATAAGATGGTGCAAAATGGTGGAAATGACCATGTTTTGACATGCATCTACTGTGGGCAAACAGGTGGGGTTCTTGGGTTCGGCTTAGATGACAGAAGTGATGAGGTCAATAGGGTGTTTACATTCTATGCGTCGAAGTTTCCCAACCTTATCATCTAAAAGGAGTTATACATTCATCTCGAGGGTCTATCATCATGTGAAAATCGTCATAATTCGCTTCCCTCCACACTCCTCCGGGCTGTACCAGTTAAAAATGAGGCATGTAATCAAGGGAGACATGAGACTTTCTCTGTGAATCATTACAAAAAGCTGGAAACTGGAACGGTAGGGGATATAAGACTTTCCGTCCAAGATGAAAAGGGTGACGACGTGCCACTGGCATATCTAAGTTGTGTACTCCACACCAGACATGGCTGCTACGTCGGGTATTTACTGTCCTTATTGAACTCGTAAGTGGTTATTATTAGACGTGCTAATATGTACATCATATTAACCAACATCCAACATGGGGAACCTATCCCACTCAACCCGGTCTTAGTCAATCGCGATGGTGACCTAGAGGTGACTATCGTAGATTTGTTGTTCTACCCCGCGTGGGCAAATATTTCCGAGAAGCTGGACAATCACAGGTTCTCCTTTAATAATCAGCTTGTTACCATCCCCGATGGCTATTATGATATTTGCACCCTCAACACACAGCTCTTTGAGCCTCGGAAGTTTTCTCTGTCGCTAAACCCTGCAACTGGTCTCGTAAGTATTATCGGTGGTTTGATGGATAATTTATTTGTCTTTGGAGGGCTAGGCAGGGCTCTTGGGTTCACCCATCGGGTTGTGGACGCTAAGTTAATAACTGCGCAGAAGTTTCCTAACCTTATCATATACAAGGAGTTGTACATTCATCTCGTAGGGCTGTCGTCATATGAGAACCGTCATAATTCGCTTCCCTCCACACTCCTCAGGGCTGTGCCCGTTAAAAGTGTGGAATGTAATCAAGGGAAACGCGAGATTTTCTCTGTCCCATATTATAAGAAGTTGGAAACTGGAACTCTAAGCGATATTAGACTTTCGGTCCGAGATGAAAAGGGTGACGACTTACCGCTGGCATATCTAAGTTGCGTACTCCACATCAAACATGGCTGATTCAGAAGGTCCAGGAAGGCATCACCCAAGGGCATGCTCTACCCTAACTTTTGCTGATTTGGCCGACACTATTGGATGGCGGGAGCCGGGTCATAACTACAAGATATATGGCCTCCAGCTCACTCCCTAGGGGTTTATGCTCGTGCCGCCATAGACCATCCCGACGACGATTACTGGGATCTACAGCTTGAGCTTCGTACGGGATATACTCACCTTGAGCCCAATGGGATACTTATCAGGTTAACCAACATGGGCAAGGCGTTTGTGAGTTATCAGGCCTGCAAGACAGTCATACGCCCCAAAAAGTCTCCTGTTGTGACCTACCAGTCATTTCTGAAAATGGAGTGCGCCAAGGCTCTCTTCTATGCCGTATCGGTGACTGAGGCTAAAGTCCAGGGGACTAAATATTGCTTGAAGGCTGTTACAGAGTGTAAAGCTGACCTTGATATGCTAGGTAAGCCTCATAAGGAGTCAACCATCTATCTCGAGTTAGCTATTGGGGCTGTGGCGCAGACTGAGTTTGCCCCAGTCCTTCCTGGGGTCTCTATTAAATGGAGTGCGTCATCACTTCCCGGGCAACAGAGACAGACATTATAGTAGAGCTCGGTGAGGTTTCGGTGGATGAAATCATCTTTAATACAGTTACTGCTTTTGTCCGGCTGTTGTTCACTACAGGGCCAGTTAGTACCGTTCGCATTGAACATTTAATATCTCAGTTGAAGAAGTAGGTTTGACGCGCAAAGAATAATGTCGCTCTATCCCTCATTTGATACTAGTGACGGCGGTACCTATCGCATTCAAGAGCTTACCCGTCTTCGGAAGTCTCTGGATGATGACAGGGACAAACGGGCTGCACTGTATAAAAAATATCAGCGTGCCGTTAATGCATTAGACGCTGTGGACAGCGTGATGCTGGCGGCTAGCCTTGGTATGGGTGTGGGGGTGTTGGGCTTCTTACCACCATTATCGCTGCCCCTGTAGTTGTCGGGCTCGAGATAGCTGTCCAAGCTTGTGGAATCATGTCCGCTGGGAGCAAGCCAGCGTCCCACAAACTAACATCGAAAGCTAAGAAACACGATGAAATTTGCACTCTGGTGACGGCTAAGCTTTCCAGTATAGCCGACCTTGTTTCAAAGGCTTTGGATGATGGGAGAATTACAGACGTGGAGTATAAAATATTTACAGCTGAAGAAAAGAAATTTCACCAGTTGAAAAAAGATATTCGGAGCAAGGCGCCGGCGGATCTGGACGAAGATACAAAAAAAAAAAATCTCTCATTCTGAAAGGGAGGGACGAGGCACGGGCAGAGTTCGTAAAAGCTATAGGGTCGAAATAACATGTATACAGGCTCAGGACAGTTTGGAACCGCCCCCTCCCCTATTCCGCCGAACAATCCGCCACTGAATTTCGCGACCACTATTTCTGGGAAGGGGTCTTGGCTGTTGCAATTTGTGTTGGTGGTGCGTGACGAGAGAGCGTGCCCACTCGCTGAGTGCTCCCGTTCGTATTCGCATGTTTGTAGCGGTGCGCATCTTAATATGGTTGGTACCGCTCTAATTGTGTATCGCGTTTTAACGCGGAACACCGCGGAATTTTTAAAAGAAAATGCAAAAGTCGGCTTTGTGATTCGTTCCCCCACCCCTCTCAGAGGATGACAACAACCCGGGTTTTTATGCACACAGCTTGCCATCTTCCGAGAGATGTGAGGTGTGTTGGTTAAACCACACATATAGAGATGAGACGACCCACATGTTGGTTGCTAACCGAAACGACATACTAGTGAACCTAGAAGGTGCCCCATCCGCACTACGGCAGCCTAGAATATTGAATGGAATCCCGGGTTTGTGCATGCAAACCATTCAATTTCTAGACCTGCTGAGTGTGATGTGGTTTCGCCAACTTGCCCACGCGGCCGACCCAGGTGAACAGCAAGATTTTGTCGCTATATATATATCACCTCTCGCTGGCTCAGCTCGCTACACAGTGACGTCACATGTTGGCTGGGGAAATAAGCGCGCTGTGTGTAGCAGTGCGTTCTGTTAGCAGTGCGTTCTGTTACCAGCGTGTGGGGGTAAAAATAGCCCGCCGTTTTTTTCGGGAGCTTCGTGTTACTAAAATATATCACACCGGCTTGAGTCGCCTGTAGGAGACCCATATCACACCGGCTTGAGTCGCCTGTAGGAGACCCATATCACACCGGCCTGAGTCGCCTGTAGGAGACCCATATCACACCGGCTTGAGTCGCCTGTAGGAGACCCATATGACGTCTTTAATTCCAAAATTTCCAAAATTTCCAAAATGTTTCCTTAGCGACTCAATGAACATGATCAAGAGGATAGAGGAGGGGTCGATCCGAAGAGAGTGGTTGCTGCCTCTGAAGCGGTCTAGGCTGGCAAAGATTAGTTTCATCTTCGTGCCAGGTCATGCGGGAGTACAAGGAAATGAGCGGGCTGACAAGCTCGCAGGTGAGGCTACTGTGGAGGGCGGACGCGCCATGGACCAGGCTGACATTCTGAATGCTCTACGAGAAGTGAGACTTTTGCGAGAACCAAGTGATGACTGGGAATCTACAACAATGGCCAGACTGCGGGAGCAGCAAATTAAAAGAGGGGTGGCCAAACAAGAACACTACGCAGGAAGCCAAAGAAGATTGATAAACCAACACAGAACTGGCGTCGTTAGCCGCTACACGCTGCGGGATTTGCTGAGGAGGGGATCCGAGCACTTATGGACTGAATGGTTCGATGTGCAACGAGGATGATCTGTCGACTAACTAACTAACTATTCCAAAATAATATGTCTGGGTAATATATCGAGTCAGACTACCGAGGCGAGCCTCTCTTGCTGGGGTCGGTTCGGACCCTCTGTTCGAGCCCTTAGGGGTGCGCCTGGGGACGGTTCGGACCCTTAGGGAGGCGCGCATGGGGGTCGGTTCGGATCCTTATTCGACCCCCCTTAGGGGTGCGATTCGGCCCCACCGCGGGGTCTGCGGGGAAGTGTACTCGTTCTAATCCCGGATATACTACTAGTACATACGAGCGTATTTTGGGTAAATCCCCTGAGGTTCCAGGTCAGTTAACAACAATCTGCCTGGATGCGAATTTTAACTCCTGACAATCGTGCCGACGGGCGAGTGCCCTCGTTATAGATTCAGCAAACAATGAGATCTAAAGACAACATGTTAGGGAATGCAGTTTGTGATCATAATATAGACAATTCATCTTATGCTGCTGACACTGACTTGACAGCAAGACAGACGGAATTACAATTTGAGTATCTGCTTCATTGACCAAAGTAAGGGGTAATGGGTATGAAGCCTGAAATTTTATCAAGGGCAAATGGTCTCTGATTAATTAACACAGAACTGGTGTAGTCAGTGTATATAGGGAGGCGGGGATGTTAAGGGGGAGCTTCTACGGATCAGTCCGGAGTGCAATGATGATGTCCATCACTAATCACTAAAGATTGATTGATTGATTGATCAAGACTTACAAATTAGGCACGCATGTTGATGTTACATTCGGCCCGTCCAATCACTCATTTTGTGTTCATCATGATTGATTGATTGATTTAGGAACTGACATCACAGCGTTCGGGGCATTCCCATATTCGCTCCGTCCCCATCCTCAGCAGTCAGCGAAGAGTTCCAACACCAATAGTACCAGCAGCAATCTGATTATATGTCCGTCTCGCCTTTCATCTGAATGAATCACCAAAAAAAAAAACGAGAAGTAGATTGTGAGCTTTACTAAAACACGACTACAAGAGACAAATTGGACGTTGCGGCCAAAGCCTTCGTCAGCACAGGACAAACAAATACAAACCAACACAAACCTACATGAAACACACTATGACAATATTAAACTATTCGACTAATTGAATGTACTTATCTGATTCTGTGGCCTTGCTTGGAAAGAATGACACGCATAGGGCTCCAGTGGATTAATAAACCGGATGTATGGTACACGGGTCAAAGGTCAAGCGGGAGGGGAGTGGGGGTGTGGAAGCGCCCATGTGTGCGGAAAAGTGAAAATTAAGACCGGCAAAAATGTCACGGACGCAGTTTACAATTAGCAATTCTCGTTAAGCACTCGAAACACAGCTGCGGAAACTTACATTGTTTTGGTCCACACAGAGGGGCATGAGTAGCGGTCGTTCAGAAAACTATATCAAAACACAGAACGCAAACCTGCCAACAAAGTTGACTGCGACGTCCTATAAGGGACCTGCATGTACCTCGATGGTGAGCTGTGAGTTAGGGGGTGAGAGGGGTGGGGTAGGGAGTAAAAAAAAAGCTGTGTTGGACATTGAGGCCTTGAGTGGAGAGTGTGCCCAACTGGAAGAAGAGACGGTGTTCCAATGTCTTCCGATCCCGTTCGTGGGATGCGCATGATTTGATGGCCGTGACCTGTATGTCGACCACGCCATGGTGGTCAGGACTGTTGAAATGCATGAATACTGGTATGTGGGCGCCGCTGGTGATATCAGAAAGATGTTGTCTAAATCTGTCACCAAGACGTAAACTTGTCTCACCGACATATCTCATGTCGCATCGTTTGCAGGTAATCGCATAGATGACGTTGCGACTGATGCATGAGAAACCCTCACGGATGTGGAAGGTCGTCTTAGGGAATGTCAGACTCTGGGTTTGAAGTACGTATGGGCAGGTCTTACAACGCGATCGAAGACATGCCACCGTGCCAGGAAGAGACTGGTGAGGTTGGGGTAGACTGCTATGGACCAGCACATCCCTGAGATTCCGATCCCGCCTATACGCCACCAGAGGGGCCTCTGAGAAGACATCAAGAGTGGTCGGGTCCGCCCGGAGAATGGATAGATGTCTCAAGAGGATATTCTTGGCGGCAATATTGTGGGGATGGTAAGTAAGTGAGAGGAAAGGTCTATTGTTTCGTGGTCTCGGCCTGGAGGAGAGAGCCTCAGTGCGACTGACAGACTGGCAGCGGTGAAGAGCTGTAGACAGAACATTCTCAGGATAGCCACGAAGGCGAAAGAAATCAAGCATCTCGTGGGCTTTTTGATGGAAGTCGTTGTTATCCTGGCAAAGCCGCCGGAGACGTAACAGTTGGGAGAAAGGAATAGAATGTTTGCACGAGGGAGGGTGGGAGGAGGTATAGAGAAGGAATGAGTGCGAGTCAGTTGGTTTATAATAAACCGTCGTGCATAGACCCGCGGAACCTTAAGAGACTGTGAGGTCTAAGAAGTTAACGGCCGACGAAGACATGGTGGAGGTAAGTTTGATGCTGCGATGGAAGTCAGAGAAAAAGGCAATGAAGTTCTGGAGGTCAGGCAAGGACATGTCCGAGACACCAAAGCAGTCATGTGTTTGACATTGAGGCCGTGAGGGGAGAGTGTGCCCAACTGGAAGATGAGACGGTGTTCCAATGTCTTCCGATCCCGTTCGTGGGATGCGCCATAGTTTTCTGAACGACCGCTACTCATGCCCCTCTGTGTGGACCAACACAATGTAAGTTTTCGCAGCTGTGTTTCGAGTGCTTAACGAGAATTGATAATTGTGAACTGCGTCCGTGACATTTTTGCCGGTCTTAATTTCCACTTTTCCGCACACATGGGCGCTTTTCCACCCCCACTCCCCTCCCGCTTGACCTTTGACCCGTGTACCATACATCCGGTCTATTAATCCACTGAAGTCCTAAGCGTGTCATTCTTTCCAAGCCAGGACACAGAATCAGATAGGTACATTTAATTAGTTCAATAGTGTAATATTGTCATAGTGTGTTTCATGTAGGTTTGTGTTGGTTTGTATTTGTTTGTCCTGTGCTGACGAAGGCTTTGGCCGCAACGTCTAATTTGTCTCTTGTAGTCGTGTTTTAGTAAAGCTCACAATCTACTTCTCGTTTTTTGTTTGGGTGATTCATTCATTGCCTTTTTAAGCTTTACTGCAGTTCCCCTCATTCTTGTTTTACCATTCGCCTTTCCTCTGAGCGTCGAGGGTCGGCCAGATCCCCTCGTCACTCCTCACTGTCTCATTCTTGCCAGACCATGGGTATCCATTTGCTCCTCCGAGATGTACACATGCTCCTACAAGGCCGCAATCACGTCTGCCTTGTCATGCATCAATACTCCACCAAGATGTGGAGAGCCAGCCAATCTGTCCGCCTGTTCATTCTCCACCACACCGGCATGCCCCGGAGAAAAGATCCATTCGATGCTTGCCACCCGTGACCTCCGAAGCGAAGCAAGCGACTCTACCCGAACCTTGCCTGTCCTCACCTTCCTCAAACATGCTTTCTGAGTCAGTTACAATCACGATGTGTGTGTAATGTAGTCTCCATCCAGCGGAAAGCTGCACTGACCGCCTCCACCTCCATTCTTAAGCTAGATGTTGTGGTATCATACGCCAGGCTCTACTGCACCAAACATCGACCATTAGCTTTTGCACTCCTCCTACCTATCAACAGCGAACCATCTGTGTAGATAATCACCTCACCCGAGCGAGCATTGTCCTGAATTATTAGTTGGATTTCCACCTCCGTGGCCCCTGCTGGCCACTCCCTGCACTCCCGGTTCAATGTGATTATAACTCTGTACAAGTCTGACTGCTCCGCTGGTACTCTGTCCCACTCCTTTCCTCGCCTAATGTTCTCCAATAGGCACACCTGTCTGATCGTTTTCTCAGACTGAGCCATCCATGATTTCCCTCTTATCAGTCGCTGACCTTTATCGGCGTCCAGCGCCTCATGCAACGGGTGATCTGTGTCTGCAGCTACTCTGAGGTATGCCTTCGCCTGCATCACCTTGAGCCTACCAGCAACAGTCGGCAGACCAAGTTTGTAACGCATACACACTACTAGGGTGTCTCTGGTGCACCCCAGAATGACCCTCATAGCTTCATTCTGTGTGCGCTCTAATTTCACCAGCTGACTCTTTGAGACAGTGAGCAGTCCTAGTCCATAATCAATCACTGAAAGGATCAAGTGCTGGTATAGTATGCAAAGCATTCTCTGCCGTGTCCATTGCAGCCATAGTTTTAAGTGCATTGAGTCCCTTTTGAGACTTTGTCACAACCGCCTCCACATGGTCCTTGAAGGACAGGCTTCTGTCAAATGTGATTCCCAGATATTTCAGTTTGTTCTCTCAACCATCTATCGGGAGGCCTGGGACATCAGCTCTCACAATCCTGTTGTCTAGAGAACACCACAAAACAGCCGCCTTTTCATTCATCAATAGTGCATGATACATTCACATAGAGGAAAAAAACATTGTTAAATGAATGTTGTGAACATAAACAATGCATATTACCATGTTATGAAACACATTCCAGACCCACAACACATCCACCTCACACACATCCCCCACATACCCACCCACACACCTCGAACCACACACACACTCCCAGGCAAAAATATATTCCCCGAACCACCACTCATCCCCCACCCACACACATCTCCAAACCCACACACCCCCACCCATCCCCAAAACCACTCACCATCTCCCACAAATACATCCTCCACCCACACACCCCATCAACTCAAACAAACAAATATCCCACAACCACACAATTCCCCACCCACACACACACACACACATCCCAAGCAGACCCACACATCCCCATCCACTCTTAGTTCACACACACAATCTCCTCCACCCATGCACACATCCCGCACCCACCTACACACGTCTCCAAGCCACATACATTCTCCACCAATCCACACATCCCCCAAACACACATATCACCCACCCACACACATCTTCCCATCCACACACATCCCCCACCCATGCACACACTCGCCACACACATCCCCCGCCCACGTACTATTCACATGCACACATCCCCTTCCCACCCATCAACACAAACATCCCCACATACACACCCACACTCACACAACCCAACCACCCAGCCAAATATACAAACTACACCCAACCACTTCTTTTCCACCCACCCACACACACATCCCCCACACATATCCACCACCCACCCACACACTCCACACCACACACGTATCTCCCCAACCCCACCCACCCACACTTCCCCCACCTACAAACACCCTCACCACCCACAAATAAAACCTCCACCTACCCACACTCCCCCCACACACACCATCCACACAGACATAACCCCCGCCCACACATACATCCCCATACCCATCCCCCACACCCATCACACACCCATCACACACCAATCCCCCAACTCACACACATCACCCAGACAACCACACATCCCTCGCCGACCCAATCACCACCCACACACACACATTCCTCTCCCTCTCATCCACACAACCCTCACCTATAAACACCACAGACTTCCAACCATCCACCCAAACAACCCCCACTCACACACACATCCCGCACCCACACACACATCCCCACTAACCAACACATCCCCCATCCACCCAGACATATCCATACCCACCCCCAAATCCCCCATCTACCTGCACATCTCCTACTCACACCCGCATCCCGCCACCTGCACACACATCCTCCTACCCACATGTACATCCACCCACCCATACACATATCCCCCACACACACGCCCAACTATCCATACCAAACCCTCACTCACATCCCCCACACATCCCCTCCACACATACATCCCCCACAAACGCATCACCCCACACTTACATCCCCCACACATACGTCCTCACATCTTGACACATACATAATGCCTCATATAATCACTGAAACTATAATGAATAAACTCCCACACTTTACACACACACATACGCTGAAGAATTTCGTGAGCATTCTAGTAAAAACTGTAAACAATTGAAAAAAAAATCGTACATATACATTGTGTAACGTAAACACTAGTGATGTAATTCAACTCTCTCTCTCTCTCTCTCTCTCTCTCTCTCTCTCTCTCTCTCTCTCTCTCTCTCTCTCTCTCTCTCTCTCTCTCTCTTCTCTCTCTCTCCCCCCCTCTCTCTCTCTCTCACACACACACACTTTCTCTCACACACTCTCTCGCTCTCTCTCACTCACTCACTCACTCACTCACTCACTCACTCGCTCACTCACTCACTCACTCTACATTAATGTGCATGTGTTCGTATTATACATGATAAATCAAGTGGTATACAAAATTATAATATGAAAAATGAGAATACACAAAAAATATGGAATATCATGTTACATGGCATGCGTGCGCTTAACTCACTCTATATGTTTTCTTACACAGACACACACACTCTCTCACACTCATTCACTGTCTCTCTCACTTACAGCAGCAGCAGCAGCAGAAAAAGAAGAAGAAGAAGAAGAAGAAGAAGAAGAAGAAGAAGAAGAAGAAGAAGAAGAAGAAGAAGAAGAAGAAGAAGAAGAAGAAGAAGAAGAAGAAGAAGAAGAAGAAGAAGAAGAAGAAGAAGAAGAAGAAGAAGAAGAAGACGAAGAAGAAGAAGAAGAAGAAGAAGAAGAAGAAGAAGAAGAAGAAGAAGAAGAAGAAGAAGAAGAAGAAGAAGAAGAAGAAGAAGAAGAAGAAGAAGAAGAAGAAGAAGAAGACACATAAACACAAATATACATATACACTCATGCACACACATACACACATACATACAAATATGCATACGCACTCATCCACACACATACACATACACATGCACGCAAATACACACACACACATACATACATACACACACACATACACCCATCCACCAACCCACTCACACATCTAGACACGTACACCCTGCCTCACAATCACTAAACTAATATGAACAAACTCCCACACTTTACACTCACATACACTGACGATTATCGTGAGCATCCTCACAAAAAACGCACAAACACACACTCCCACGCATAGTGCACAAATGCACACTCCCTCGCAAACACTGCATGCATGCACACATACACACATAAGCATATATACACACACATACACACCCAAATACACACATGTACCAACGCACATACACACACCTTCACACATACACACATTCACACCCATACACACATATTTACGCACATACACACACACGCAAACACATACACACATGTACGCCCACAAATACACATACAAAAATTCTCACACATGTAGACATACACACACAAGCACACACAAATTTAAACACAAATACACAAATCTATGCATACATACACATACGCACTCATACACATATACACACTCATACAAACATTCAAACACATATAGACATGCACACACATACACACACATACACACATATATAAACACACTCACATAGACACACATACACACACCTACCCATCCACTCACACACAAACTCACAATACATGCTGCCTCAATAATCACTAAAACTAATATATTTAAACTTCTACACTTTGCACACCCATACACTGACGACTATTGTGAGCATCCTCACAAAAATTGGGAAAAATGTGCAAAACATTTTAAAAAATGGAAACATGATGAAAATGGAGAAAAAAGTGTTGTACATTGTGTATCGTAAAGTAACAGTGATGCAATTCAATAAGATAATTCCTGGAATTAACCTAAACATGATGAAATATAAGCCGTGCATATAGTACAAGTTAAATTCAAGTGGCAGTATAAATGCTAATATGAAACATGAGGATACAGAAAAATATGGAATAGCATGTCACTTGGCATGCGTGCGCTCAACTCTCTCTCTCTCTCTCTCTCTCTCTCTCTCTCTCTCTCTCTCTCTCTCTCTCTCTCTCTCTCTCTTCTCTCTCTCTCTATTTCTTTCACCCACACTCACACACTGTCTCATTTTCTCATTGTCTCTCTCTCTCACTCTCTCTCTCTCTCTCTCTCTCTCTCTCTCTCTCTCTCTCTCTCACCCATACTCATTCACTCTCACGCTCACCCTCCCGTACTATCTCACACATACTTACACATTCACTCTCTCGCTCTCTCTGTCCCATACTCACTATCTCCTTCATACTCTTTCTCACTAACTCTCTCACCCATTCCTTCACTCACACACAAAGTGAAGAATGATAGTGAAAAATGAAACCACCAGGTGACTTATGGAGGCATACATTCGGTATGGAGTAAGTATTGAAACAGCTTTCGGTTGATTGTGTAGGGACTCATTAGAGTTTTCAGATCTGTTGGAAGGCTATTCCTCAAATGAGCACCAGAATACGGGAAACATGTTTTGTATAAGCCCAATCTAGGCCCTCGGAACATGCAATAAATTTTAGCGCTTACTGTTTATTGCATTAGATTGAATTAACGGTAGAAGATACTCTGGGGTATTTTCAGATATAATTTTATTCACTAATTTGGCTTTGTTAAAAAGGAAGCTATTTCGAAGTGGTAGAAGTCTTAGATGGCTGTATAAGTTATTACTTTCAAAGTGCTTTATGCGATAAACTAGACTTATAGCGCGGTTTTGATGAGAATACAGTCATTTCATATTAGATTTAGGGCAACCATCACAGACTGTTGTACAATAATCGATATGTGATTGGATATAGGATGCATAGAATATTTTTCGCGTGTTTTCATCCAGGAAGTGCTGAATTTTAGCAAGTTGGTAAACTTTTTGTACTTTTCTCCTGGTAAGGACGTGAAATTGAAAGCTCCAGTTTAAATGTCTGTCAATTAAAAGATCTAATATTTGTGTTCATATACTTTAACTATAGGTGAAGTATCCACGTGGCGCTCGAGCGGTGCCCCAGTTATGGCTAGGGTCTGTAGTTTTTGTCTGGTCGTTATTAGCATGGATGTGTTTTTGTCGATGTTAATTTGCATGCGGGTTTCATTGCTCCATCTACTAAGGTTATCAAGTTCGTTTTGTAAAGAGCTCTCTAAGTCACTACAGTTCTACTGACTAGTGTATATAGTGCAGTCGTCTGCAAAATAGATCACATGAAGTATTGAGATATAAAGAACGATCGTTAATATAAACTGAAAAAAGTAGCGGACCTAGTATTGAGACCTGAGGCACACCAATATTTAGTTGTGTGGGTCGTGATAGACAATTATTGAAGGACACTACTTGTTGTCTGTCGGATAAAAATGACGTAATTAGGATCACCATATTGGTGCTAGTCTTCATTTGTTTTAATTTTCTAATTAAAATACCATGATCTACCATATCAAAAGCCTTTTTAAAATCTACAAATACTGCTCCACAGATGTTGCCATTATTGGTACTAAGATGCTCAGTTATCGGTCATTTTTGTTAGGGCACTATGGCAAGAATAGTTAGGTCAAAGCCCAGATTGACTGTAAATTATTAGTTCGTTGTTAATTAATTAATGTAATGTTATTTTATTTATGTGTTATTTTCTAATGGCTTTAATAGCGACGATAGTAAGGAAATAGGCGTTAGACATTATTACATTGGTCGAACGGAGAGACAGCTTAACAAACGGGTGTCAGAACACATACCTCAATGGGTCAACAAGATACAACACACAGGAGATGCTAGCCACGAGGAGCCGACACACCGGAAGCTCTGGGCGTCTTCAATCGGCAGGCACATTGTCGCCAGTGGCCATGTTGTGTCCAGAGACACTGCATTTCGCGTGTTGTTTAGAACACAAAATACTCGCTTGTTAAAATTTGCAGAAGCAATTATGATCTATCAACGCAAGCCAGAATTGTGTAAACAGAAAGACATGTTAGTCAGCTTAAAATTACCGTGGTAGATAAGTGACATTACTGTGCGAATTTGTGTATATTTCAACTTGAAGGATTTATCTAGTTAATTTCACGTAAGTTGTGTGATTTCTGCAGTATGTACCTGACGAGATGCAGCGAAATATGCCAGGCAATAAATCGTGCAATCTATTGTTTGTGTCTTCGTTATTCTAATACAATATTACAAATAATTGTCATATAAGATACATTGACTCTACCCATAGACATTGACCCTGACCTTGTACAGTTAAAAGCTGGTGGTATAAAATTGGGACAAGTACCTATCTCTACAATGCACTGAAGAGGTTGAGAAATGCCAGCATGGTTTCAAAAGTTGAAGAAGAAAAGATCGGAACTGCGCCTCTAAGTACTAGAGAACACACCCTGGCAAACGCTTCTCTGGGGACGGGGTATCTGCAGGGAAGGGTGGACTTTGATTTTAGCTAGAGTACCACAGAGTAAGGTAATCTCTTAATCTTGTCGTCTGCTACCCATATTTCCTCACTGAAGCATATACATACCCTTAACGAACACATACACACAGTCTTCCTATCATTTGTTATATTTTGAAGCTCGCCCAGTGTTCTACCCGTCTTATTCATCACTGTCTCCAGTTTCCTGCTTCGATTATGGCTAGATCTCCCTATGTTTCGTTTGCACGATTTACGTTTCAGTACAAGGACTTTCTGGTCTGACTATTTTCAGGTTTTCTAATGTGTGTCAAAATCTTGTCCTCCCTTCTTGATTCACTGGAACCTGTCTAGTTCTCTTTCTAAGCTCCGAATCAGTTAACCTGTCTTACTATTTTAGTGCTTCTGTTCTGAATACAGGCACTCGTTGATGAATGTCTGTAGTACTTTACTGTATGTTTTGGTGGTTCCCCGTGTTTCTGAACTCCATTGCCGTAAGATTTAACGTTAGAGTTAAATATTCTAAGTTCGGTCCTAAATTTAATTTCTTTTGACTTTCACTAATTTCCCAGTTTTATGACAGCTCTTGACTTTTGTATTCTTATTTTAATGTTCAATTCCATTTTTTGAACAGAAGTAATTATTGTTGTCATCACAATACTGAGTAGAATCAGTATGACTAATACACGTGACAAAAAGCATCCTTGTCGCAGTGCTGCTCTTGTTTAAAATATTTCTGTTAATTTTTCATCAAGAGGAAATCTACACTTCATGTCTCTATGTTTTGCCGTTACTAAGTTTATCATTTTCTGTGGTATCCCAGAGTGCTTCATCAATTTCCTGAGGGATTCCCTATCAATGTTGTCACTGTGTTCGTCTTATTCCACGAATCCAAAATAGACTCGCTAGTTCTGATCATACACTATGTGTTTGGTTTGAAGCCTGTCTATTCATCCCTTAGTTATTTGTCAATGGCATCTCTTAATCTCCACAGACTGATCCGCTGAATATTTTCCCCGTAACAGGCAATAACATTATTCCTAAATAATGTTCACACTCCTTCGGTGCCTCTTTGTCTCACAGCTTCACAAGTTATTCCTCTCTTCAGACTTTTGTATTTCTTCGGTGTCCCATACGCTGCTAAATAATTTCCCCAGTATTTCCTTTGATTGTGTTATAATGTCTTTTACTGCCTATGCCCTCAGAAGCGCAACAGCTTTGCTAATATCTTCTTTAGATGGTTTCTCACGGTTAATATACAGCTCCACCACTAGTCCTAATCTTTATATAGTCCGCTGTTTATACTTCATCTCGACACCGCAAGGTACAAGAGGACCATGATGAGATGAGATGATGAGATTCTTGCATCTTAGACTTTTTTCAGTTATGTGGAATCGTAGAAATTTCTGTTTGAATAAAGCTGAAATAAAGAATTTGCCTGAACCTTATAATGGCGAGGTCTCCTGATGTCGTTACTTAATTTGACACGGATTTTGCTTTGACCATACCTTTGTCCTTGATTGATATTCTTACACAATCGAGTCGGCGCGAATAATGCACTAGAATGAGGAGGGAGTCAGCAACAAACAAATAGAACTAGAAAACATCTTGGACCAAGAAAATGTAAGCGTATGTTGCTTGCAAGACACTAACCTCCATGAAAATATAGCCTTCAAAATTAGATGCTACCAGTGTTACCGATCTGACCGAAAGGGCAGGAGAAAGGGTGGGATAATGACCCTTGTTAAAAATCACATCTCTGCTTCCCAAATTGAAGTTTACATGGTAGGGGCTGAGTATCAGCCACTTAAACTTCAATGAGGCAATACAGGCCTACATCTGATCAATTACTACTGACCAAGTGACAACCCACAGGCACTGGACACACTGCCATTAAAAGAAATAAATGATCGTGTGGCGATTTCAACAGTCACTCGCAGAGCTGGGGTTATGATCACATGGACCAGAGAGGAGAGAGACTAGAAGACTGGTAGGGTGAGAATAGATTCATCTTGATTAACAAGCCGTCCGACCCACATACTTTCTACTCGAGATCATGGCACTCTACAACTACACCTGACCTGGCTTTTCATTCACCAGACCTGGAGTGGAACATTACACGAATTGTTGGGAAACAACTTGGTGGCAGTGACCATCGGCCAGTCTTTCTAGCTGTAGAAAATGAGCTTGTAATTGAAAGCAGCATCCTCTCGAGGTGGAACTACAAGAAAGCAGACTGGGCAATGTACAAGCATTGCACTGGCATACTGGTTAGAAACCTGAACACCGAGAAAGGTATAAAAAAAAAGTAGTTGAAGAGTTTGGGAAATGCATACTACACACAAGGCAGCACAAGAAACAATATCAAGAAGAGCCCGTAAACACCATAAACCCTACTGGAGTAGTGAACTGGAACAGTTGCATGATGATGTGGAAGTGTGTAGAAGGCAAGCAGAGGAAAAACCCAGCCAAGATCATCATAATAAATACCATCACGCAAGAGCCAAATTTCAAAGGTCCAAGCTGCAGGCTAGACGGCAAAGCTTGCAGGAGAAAACATAGTCACTGAACATTGAAAGAGAAACAAGGAAGTTGTGGAAGATAATAAAACAACTTTACGATGAGGGCACAGGGAGAAACTCAAAAATTGCACTACATTAAGACGGAAATATCTTAATAGGAAAGCAAGCAGCTGATTATTTTGCGGACTCATGCGCGCAAGATAATAATATCGAAATTAGTCCAGAGAAACAACAAGAGATTCGAAAGAAATGGCAACCCCACTGTAATGCTGTGTTCAGAGACGGTGGAAAGAACGCACGCAATGAATTACCTGGGGATACGGTTTGATCGAAGCCTTGCTTATAATGTGCACATAGACCAGGTGATAACAAAGGCCAAGCGGGGTTTGGCAGCGATGCGGGTGATGGCGGCAGCAAACTGTGAGCAGCGCCATCTATGTCTACTGTACGAGGGGCTGGTCATGTCTGTTTTGGAGTATGCAATGGCAATCCTGACTCTCAGCCATAAACAGATAGAAAGGATGGAAAGGATACAGAATGAAGCTATGCGCATTATTCTTGGATGTACAAGAGATACAGCATGCAGGGCGATGCGCTACCTTCTTGATTTTCCAACCATTGAAGAGAGAATACAAGTTTGCAGGGCACGCGCCTACCTCAGAATTAACGCAAACACACAACATCCACTGCATAGTGAAATTAGGAAGGTGAAGGGCAGCAGGTTAAAAAGAGGACGGTCGTGGATGGGTCAAGCCGAAGACATTCTTCAACAGGTGTGTTCACTTGAGGACTTAGAACCTGGCGAGGAGTGGGTGCAAGTGCCAACAGATTTCTGCACATCCTTTTCAGTTTGCATCCAACTAGATAGAAAATGCAGACAAGAAAATCCGGCTGCTGTTGAGGCTGAAGTACAAGCGTTGATTTTCGAGAATTCGCTAGACGGTGACGCGGTCATCTACACAGATGGGTCGGTCGTCCGACATGTGAGAAGCTCATGGGCCTTTACAGCTCGGGCCGGAGGGAGAATTGTGAAGGAGGACTCTGGTGCTTACATTGAAACCACAAGTAGCCTGACCATGGAAGTCATGGCAGTAAGTAAAGCAATAACATGGCTCGAGACACAGATATTCACTAGGGCTTGTTTCCTTAGCGACTCAATGAACATGATCAAGAGGATAGAAGAGGGGTCGATCCGAAGAGAATGGTTGCTGCCTCTGAAGCGGTCTCGGCTGGCAAAGATTAGTTTCATCTTCGTGCCAGGTCATGCAGGAGTACAAGGAAATGAGCGGGCTGACAAGCTCGCAGGTGAGGCTACTGTGGAGGGCGGACGCGTCATGGACCAGGCTGACATTCTGAATGCTCTACGAGAAGTGAGACTTTTGCGAGAACCAAGTGATGACTGTGAATCTACAACAATGGCCAGACTGCGGGAGCAGCAAATTAAAAGAGGGGTGGCCAAACAAGAACACTACGCAGGAAGCCAAAGAAGATTGATAAACCAACACAGAACTGGCATCGTTAGCCGCTACACGCTGCGGAATTTGCTGAGGAGGGGATCCGAGCACTTATGGACTGAATGGTTCGATGTGCAACGAGGATGATCTGTCGACTAACTAACTAACTAACATAATGATATACTACACGATATTCTGGAGGCACCTATCACAATCAATGAACTGAAGCTAGCCATATCAAAACTGAAAATGAGAAAATCACCAGGAGCTAAAGGTATCTCCAATGAAATGATCAGGAACCTAGGAACAGAGGCCAAAGCAAAGCTGTTGGAGATCTTCAATAACAGCTGGACATTAGGCAGTGTTCCACAAGCTTGGAGAGAAGCAGTCATGATACCCCTCTTAAAGTCAGGGAAAGATAGTTCCATTGCCTGCAGCTACAGACCAATTAGCCTCACCAGCTGTCTCTGCAAAACAATGGAGCGCATCATCAATCACAGACTGCAGTGGTACATTGAAAGTGAAAACAACCTTGTACCACAGCAGGCTGGCTTTAGGCAGTGTTACTCTACGGAAGATTAGATAACCTACCTCTCTCAAGAAATTGAGGATGCATTCCAAGAGAAGTACCAGGTGCTTGCGGCATGGATTGATCTGAAGAAAGCCATTGACAAAGTCTGGAAAGAGGGTCTGATGAAGAAACTGAGAAACTGTAAAGTGAATGGAAGAATGTACAAATGGGTGAAAGCATACTTGCACAGCAGAAGAGCCCGAGTACAGATAGACGGACTCAAGAGCAAGAAAGTACTGTTGCGTCACGGTGTTCCCCAGGGTGGAGTCTTGTCCCCCACACTTTTTCTAATCTTCATCAATGATCTTGTTGCTAATCTACCGCATGGAATTAAAGCGGCAATGTACGCTGGTAACCTGGTTCCGTGGAGCACAAATGAACATGCATCAGTGACCACCAGGTCGCTACAAAAAGCTGTAGAAACATTTGTTGCATGGGCAAATATATGGTGTGTCAGCATAAACACTGACAAGTGCAGCACCACTCTATTTACCCTCTCTCCAAAACAAAAGGCAAGGATCATCCAGTAAATGGAACACCCCTAAGAGAAGATAAAGAACCAACATACCTTGGAGTAACATTTCATGACAGGCTGACATGGAGAAAACACATTTAAAAAAGCAGTAGCAAAAGCCAGAAGGAAAATATCCATCCTGAGAAAGCTAAGGGGAACCACATGGGGAGCCAGTGGGAAAATACTTAGCAAAGTTTATCAACAGAGCATACGACCACACCTGGAATACGGGTCACCTGTGTGGTGTTCAGCATCAAAAACCACACTACAAGAGCTGGACAAGGTGCAAAATCAAGCACTTAGAGTCACCACAGGAGGGATGAGATCAACCCGTATAGTGGAAATGGAGAAGATGGGAAGAACACAAGCACTGAGAGAACGCAGAGATACGAAAACACTAATACAAGCAGAAAAGTTCCTCAGCTTGCCAGGCCTCCCTATGAAGAACATATGTGAAAACTTAGCTAAGGGGCGATTGAAAAGAAGTAGTTTTATCCACCAGGCCAAACGAGTTTGCAGAGAAACCATCGATCTGCCCACAGTTGGTATCCTCCTGACAACTATTCCAGAGCGAACTCCATGGAAAGATGAACATAGACAACCATTACAAATCCAGACAAAAGTGAGATAAGTATTTGACTATGTAGAACAGAACTGTGTACAGGACAGAACAGCCACTCTCAGCTTCCTTGATGAAGAATACCCACAGGATCTCTGGATCCGAGTTTACACATGTGGGTCAGCGCAAAATGCTGTTCGAAATGGGGGAGCGGGAGTGTACATAGAATACCCAAATAATACTAGTGACACGGCCAGAGTTTCAACAGGAAAATACTGCCATAACTATGATGCTGAAATCGAGGCAATGAAGATAGCAACAGAGAAATTACTAAATACCAGCCACGGTACACAACCTGTGGTGCTATTGACAGATGCAAAATCAGTACTCGAGGCGCTCCTGTCTGGCAAATTGCCAGTACTAATTACACTACTTTCTGAATTTAGCAGACAGCATACGGTCACTTTACAGTGGATACCATCCCACTGAGGAGTACCCGGAAACGACAAAGCTGATCGATTGCCTAAGGAAAGAGCAACAGAATAACAGTCTGAATTATTACATACCACCAAAAGAAAAGAATGATCAAATCAGCCAGAAAGCCACCAAAATCTGCTCAAGACGACTACCACGTTATGGACAGACCAGAACAAGTCATTATTCTGCGCCTCAGAACAGGACACAATAGATTACGCAACCACCTGTATACGAAATTCAAGATTGGTGAATCAGCCATGTGCACATGTGGATTAGCGTCGCAGACAGCAGAGCACATACTCCAAGACTGCCCAAAATACAACATATCTAGGCAAACCTTTTGGCCTAGAGAACAACAGTGGATGATAAACTCTATGAATCGCTGAGTGAATTAATAAAAAAGCCAGTTAAATTCATACAAGAGACAACATTGCAGTTATTGACATATTTCAAGCGAACGAAAGAAGAAGAACGATCAGCGCGAAGTACTGTCAGTAATTAAAATTGCACCACTACAGATCATGAGCTGCTTGCTGCTTGCTTGCTTGTGTTCGTTAACTTGAGCTCCAACGCGAATCCTGTATGTCCGATGAAGGCATCCTGCTGTCCAACATCAGTGTGATGTCATACAGGACCTGAGTTTTGCGTGAGTATCCGTTGTCCCACGTCTGGCTTATTGGTGTGCAAACTGGTGGTTCCTCGCCGTACAGGCAGACACTCTCCGACTTCGGAGGAATCGGCGATCCTACTGACTTTAGCCAGGACCCCGAAGGGACCTGTTGCCCAGGACGCTTGGTGAGGATGCGTCAATAGGACATGGCTAGTATATAACCAGGCCTTGTGCCCTGGTATCTTCTCTGCGTCCCGATCATGAGCTAATTAAGCGACCCTCATTTCAGCCGGTCCTATATATAGCTGAGCTGTGGTGCTGTGACATCTCTCTCTCTCTCTCTCTCTCTCTCTCTCTCTCTCTTTCTCTCTCTCTTTCTCTCTCTCTCTCTCTCTCTCTCTCTCTCTCTCTCTCTCTCTCTCTCTCTCTCTCTGGGTACAGGATAAAGTGAACAACCTAGATATGCCTATTATAAATGACTATAAATGTATCTTTGCTATCATGTCACAGATACGTTAAAACACAATGTTAGTTGACATATAATGTTAGTAATAACAAGAGATATAACTAGAATTTATTCCTCGAAGAAAAATGAGCACTAAAGGTTATTAGAAAACCATTCTTGGAACTCCCTTCGAACAAAAGGCATAATATGTAACGTGGTTTAACAAAGGTTTCTGCAGTATTGTTTAAATGTATCTTGAACAATCAATCGTCCCTTGAGGCCTCCATGTTTTACCTGATGGTAAAGTGACAATGTCACTGCAGTTGTCCACCTCCTTCTGGTGGGTTAGCTGATTACTTCAGTACCTCACTAAGTGCAGGTTTTGTATTAATGGATACAAGTGAATAATTCTGCCAGGTAATGTAGATACAGCCACTCTCCTTCATCCCTGAGAGTATGGACAAAAGATGATGGTTCGAACTGTTATCAAGGTGATATTTACCGCATACTTCACTGATGATACAGACGAATATGTCGTATTTCATGAAAACAAACACAATTAAATGCAGAGGTTCTAGTAAAACTGGGAATGAAGAGAGAGTTGATGAAATAAATAAAGAGGAGGCAAGTGAAATATTTCGGCCACATTAAAAGACAGGATACTCTTATAAAAACCATACTGGAAGGCAGGATTGAGGGCAAGCGAGCAAGAGGTAGACAAAGATACAAGTGGGAAGATAACATCAAGAGATGGTCGAACACCAGCCTGACAGAATATACAGTCAAGGCGAGCGACATACAATGTTGGAGATTCATTGCAGCCAACCTTCAGTGTGGAGACGGCACCTGATTGATTGATTGATTGATTACTGATGGCTAGCCTGGTACAACGTCAGTCTATTGATGACCGGATCTCCAATTTGGACACAAAACGAAACCTTATAAACTACATAGTGGAATCATTAAACTACATGAATTTAGGCGCAATATTGCGGAGTCATTAAATGACATAAACGTAGGGGCTACGTGGGGGAGTGATTAAATGACGTAAACTTAGACGCTACATATTGGATTAATTAAATAAATAAGGACTGCAACACAACATTAATGTTTTCAACCTTTGCTGACAAGTCTGTGTTAATTTGACAAACTGTTTCTGATAGGTCTTTGTTAACTTTATCAACTTTGTCTGTCAGTTCTGTGGTAATTTGATCAACTTTTGCGGACAGGTCTGTGATATCTTGATCATCTTTGTCTGACATATGTGAATTAATACGCTCAACTAGTACCTGCTGATCTGAATACATTTTATTAACGTTTCTTGAGAGGCAAGACACTGTATTCTCTAGAGATTCCAATTTCTGAGAATAATCCTTAAGTAAACTTTTCCCCGTTTCTACATATTGATTGAAAGATCCGAATTCCGTCTTCAAACTCTCCGTGTCTTCCCTGAGGTTGTTAAGCTTCATATTCAACTGTTGCTCTAATTCATTTTGTTTTGCCACGACACTTTCAAGCTGGTTATATACATATTGATATCTTGTCTGTTGGTCACTTTCTAAGTTTGGATTTGTGAAAATATCGGAGTTTCTGACATCACCAGTGTCATCTTCATTACCCTTTCCATGTTTTGTTGCAGGTTTACTAGGGGAATCCATTTGTGCATGTTTCTGTTGCATAGTAAACTCATCTCTCCCAATCAAATCTGATGTTTCACGTTCAAGTTCGCCTGTGAAAGAAAGAAAACACTCCAAGGCATCATTTATGATCACTACACAGTTTCAGGTGGGTTTTGTTTGTTTGTTTTGTTTAGCCCATTCTAAACCACCCATAATACTAAGCGTTTGTTACATACTTAATTTAGATTAAGTTTTCCTGACCCCATTTCTCAGATAGTTATTTTTACTGAATATCCCAGATCAGGCGTCGGCAGTCTACTGCTCACGTGCGAAGCGTAGCACGCGGAACGATTTTCAATGGCACGCTGAGTGAGTTTGCAAGGGAAAAAGGTTGGCATGCCCTATGACTGTGCAAAGACAACTTCGGCACGGCACTACGAAAATGTCGCCGACGCCTATCTTAGATGTTACTTTAACAATTAAAGTTCAAGAGTCCAGAACTTCGAGCTAGTATAACCAAGTACTGGCAATTGGGTAATGTCAACAGAACTCTTTGTTTCATGGTGTCATTGTTATACATTTTACATACCCGTTTATTACCATTTACATTTTTACATCGTGAATATAACTTCCAGCACATTGTCATTATTAACCCTTAATATTTAACAATAAATTGAAATTCAGAGAGATATACCTCCAACAAATATGTATATCCATTAAGAAGTAACTCATTCAATTTCAGATTGTTGATACTTTAAATCAGGGGTTTGGAACCTTCTTTCTGCTATGGGCTATTGTGATTTTTATAACATCATTTGCGGGCCATGCACAATTATCAACTTAAAAATTAGTTTGTTATATTTGGCCACACATTTATTTAACTCATTAACGCTAGAATTGCTGCTCGTTGGTGGTGCGTGTGGTTGAACTATGTTGCAAAGATGTTCAGTTTAATGTTCCGTGTGACTACTTGTCACGTCCTTGAAATGTTCATTAAATGCCTAGTTAGTTTCACACGTTCACCCGCATATTCAAGTCCTTCCAGAGTGGAGAAATGCACCGTATTATTCCGTTCCAGTCGGACTTTCCATAGCCTTAATTTAGCTTCAAATGGTTTCACGCTGGAAGCAAGGAGCTGAGAAGTTGGCTAGGGCCATGAGCTTGACATTCAGCTCTGAGAGTTACTTGAGTAATGACCATTATGAACATTAGATTACGCAACACTTTCTATCACCGAGATCCTGAACAGATTTTCCATTCATCGCCATGTATTGTCTGACTTCATCACGCAGATCGTAAAACCTCATAAGCATGTTCCAGCGACTCAGTCAATGCACTTCATAATGCTAATCCAGCAGCTCTTCTAGGGCATCTCATCTCTGTTTTTATGATTTCGTGCTCATTTATTGCAGGAAGCTTGCATGTTTTACATATGTCAGCATCAAGTCAACCTATGTTAATGTCTCTATCCATTCTACCATCTGAAGGTAAAATTGAATCTTGGTATTCAAATTCGCTGGTTTCTTTTATTTCTGAGTTCTTCCCAACAAAGAAAAGCTTTACTCCTTTACCCAGGCAGTTGACACAATCTTTAGCAGATGTGCTTCTAAACAGCCTAGATAACGAGCTACTACAGGATGCAGAAGACTGGAAAAACTCAGTCAAGAACATCGTCTCACAAATGTCTCATGAATAACACAGAAATAGAGTTAGCCCAACAGGACACTTCCAACATCACAATAAGGACCTCTGCCCATAGAGATGGGTCCTCAGAAGAAGCCATTCGGAATGGGTGCAGTTATATATACAGTCAATATCCAGCTAAAGGCACTTCTCTCTCTCTCTCTCTCTCTCTCTCTCTCTCTCTCTCTCTCTCTCTCTCTCTCTCTCTGCCTGCCGGTTTCCTTCTCATCAACTATCGAGACCACATCACAGCTCTACATGCGGAGACCAGACTGGACAGTACCACTGCCAAGACACTCAGTCAAACTATCTTCTTTGCTGACAATAGATCTAATGTCACCAAAGTAACACCTTGAAAGAGAGACACGACATCTGCTGTCTTCTGTCTTTTTGCCAGTCTGTGTCTCTCACTTCTCTCCTCCATTTCTCCGAGATCATGTGATTTCATGTACGGTGATGGGCATTGTATAGTGCCTGCTGGCTGCGACACAGCTGTAACTTTGAATTCCCAGTTAAACAATGTTAATTCTGTAATTACTCATTTTTCTTGCGATAACCCTTTCCTGTACGAGAAGTATCAAATGAAAAGCTTAAATACATTTTTTTGAAGATTTGTGTGAGTGTATATATTCTTAAAAAGTAAAGAACAAATATATCAGTTTTCGATGTAGTCACCACTTCGTTCATTGCATTTACTCCGGCGCCGACAAAGGGCTTGGATTCCTGTAGAAAAATAAAATGTCTTGGCGTAACCACTAAAGCACCACTTGATGTACCTCTTCATGGTTGAAGGTTTGAGCTTTCCAGTCCTGTCCCCGTATTTGCTGCAGAGTGCGGTGCTCGCAAGACATTTTACACCATCAATGGCTGGAGGTTGGTCTTCGGCCGATATTTCCATTGATTTCAGTGACTGCTTCAACGAGCTGTTTCGACAAAATTGTTGAATTGCTACATTGCATGGCACTTTTGTTTTAGAAATGGCTACGTAGTCGTCATGAGGCAGTACCAGCTTTAGATTTTAGATGAGAGATTGGCTAGGTTCAATGTTAGACTGGATATACTGCGATTTGCAGACAGGAACGTTAACAATATTACTGCAATGACTTATCCCACTCAAAGTTCCGATTGTTCCACAGCCAGAACTAGACCTGTTTGGCTGGCTCGTCCAGTTGCTTCTGTCCTACTATACATTAATTATTTTAAAGGGAATTTTAAAGAATAATAATGTAACGATACTGAATCATCTTACAAATATCTAAATATTATGTTTCTTTTCTTGAAAACTTCAAATAGAACTTACTTTTCATTTCATCACACTTCATACTAAGCGATATCATTGCCTTGTTTATTAGTTTGTGTATTTCAAGAAAAGTAGACTGATCTCTTTCTCTTCTTGTTGTCCACTGCCTTCCAGCATCTATCACCTGTAAAATGGTAACTACTTCATTTACAGATACACACAATCTTATTTTCTGGATGCATGTAAAAAGTAGAGGTACTACTGTAATCAAGTTGTATTGAGCAAAACCACAGCACATTGTGACAGATATTCGTAGGAAAGATTCTTAGTACTCTCGGACATAGATAGTTATCAGAGTGCAACTTTGCAGCTAACATTACCAGTTTACATCGTCATTGTGGATTCAGAATTAACCTGCATAAACCATGGGTAGCCAAAGAGAATGGGGGTGAGGCCTGGTGATACAAACACGGTTATTGACCTGGTTTTTGTAACCAAGTCGGCTGAGCTGGATGTAAAATGAACTGTCCTGGGTGATCATGGGATTAACCATCTACACTGTTGAGAATTGATTTCTAAGACCAGACCAATGCTGAGAGAGCACGTAAGCCCTGTAAATCCATCCATCATGTGCCATGCCGATACGTTTTGGCGGTCATGTTTTGCCATCTCAGTCGATCATCAGAGTCGTTGACTAGCTCCGTGTTTCTGTCTCGACCATGCTACGTGGCCAAGCCATCCAGGAACTTACTTCTTGGTGGTCCCCTTGGTCTCTTCCCTTCTGATTTAGCCAATTGTCACCAATTTCTCCAATTCATTTCTTCTTATACCATGCCCAAAAATTGTTGACTGTCTACGTCTAATGTACTCTAATCAGTTTACGATCTTCATTTGTTTCTTGAAGGACTTGTTCATTGGTTGTTCTGTCTGTACATAGTATTCTTTGCATTTTCCTCAGGAACCACATTTTCACAGCCATCAGATGTTTTTCAGCTTGTCTGCCGCATTGTCCATACTTCACGTCCATACAAAAGTACAAAAGCCCTTTAAATTGTTTCTCGTAGAATTTGCTCATTGGTTTTTCTGTCTGCCCATTATATTCTTTGCCCGTTTCTCAGAAACCGCACTTGCACTGCCATTAGCTGTTTCTCATGGAAGGGATACACCTAGTTATATTCACAAATAAATCTTTAAAAAAAATCTGTCGCATGTCTTTCCAAGACAATATTGTTTTCAATTAAGTTTACAAAGAGAATATGACGTTTAAAAGCGTAACAGGAACACCGGCACAAAGAAATAATAAGAACTCAAAGTTAGTCAATATAACATAATTTCAAGTCAAACAGGGAAATAAGGGAGATAAAGACAAAGAAAGATGTATGCAGAAAGCTTTTACAGCTGGCCAGCAAATAGTAATATAAGCAACATCAATCTTATCAAAGCAATAGATTTAAAAGACCTTTACAGATTCATGATCTCAAATATGCCTACACAGAATAACACATTTCAAACAAGGCAACGAAGGCATAGAAAGATTTATATGAAAAGCATAAATACATATTATTATAAACAACATCAACGTTATCAAAATATAAAATTATGGATCATCATGAGAGACATGGAGTTTTCAGTACATTTGGTCCACGTAATGGAAACATTATATCATGAACAACCTGCAGCTGTCAGAGTAACTGGTGAGATATTAATCTGGTAGATGGTACAAAGAGGAGTTAGGCAGGGCTGCATTCTCTCCACATATTCGTTCTCACCTATACAGAAAAAGTAATAAATAACGTCAAAAATTATCGCACAAGCGACCATTGTCAATCCAGTTATAACAGGAGAAAATCTCATTCCAGAACTTAGATATGCAGATCCTCACAAATCGTTCACAAGGATTAGAAAAGTTGATCCTATCTATCAAATGACAATGAAAATTAGAAACTCGTTTTTAACTTTCAAACAACATGTACACGGACAAGACTACACGCCAATCAAAAATCACAATCCACAAGGAAGACATTAATAATGTCGCAAATTGTGAATATCGTAGGTCCTTAATAAGCAACATTTTGGACTTTTCAAACGTCATCACACGTAGGCTAGCCACAGCAATGCGGAGGTAAAACAATATTAACAGCCTATCGCCTATAGCAAAACACCAGCGAAAACAAAAGTACAATTTTTGAGAGCATGAATCTTTGTGGTATCAACATATGGAAGCGAGATGTGGATCTTTTTGTAATCGCTACAATTGGTCTTACATATTACAGAACCGTTTATAATACGTTGGAACCAGGAGAAGAAAATATAAGGTCTGAATTTGGAAGAAAACTGGCTCATAAAAATCATCATGTCTCGAGAACTGAAATACTGTAGCCAATTATTATGTCACAATTGTTTGGACAGAACAGTGATGGAGGGCGTGGTTTATAGAAGAAGAGGCAGAGGTCAACCATCTCGAAGACGGACTCAAGATGCCTTAGTCATGAATATGCATCTGGTAAAAGAACTGGCAAAATATAAAGAATGTATTGGCGATCTGTATAGTGAGCCGCGTTCTGCAAATACCTTGACACACGATGGTGAAGTTGTACACAAACGATATTACCTTGTCCACATACTGATCTATAGAACGGTGCATGTGACCCCGCTGTTGTTCCAGTATGTCTAAGTTCATGGAAATAACCGTCAAATTCATATCAACAGCTGCTGCGGCCATCTAGGATTAGAGATCAAATATAAGTACACGATTATATAAATATAACATGGAAACATTCTATAGACTACAACAACTACTTATTCTTCATCTTCCTCCTCTGCATGGGTCTCCAGATCTGTTTTCTCCACGCAGTGAACTACTAGGATTATAATTAAATTATAAGAAGGCACAGATTATGGTAGTCATTAGGAAGAATGAAATACCCAATTGCAATTTACAAGAAATTGGGAATATTCTTAAACAAATAAATCGTTACAATTATCTCATAACAGTCATAACATCTGATCGGAAATGCTTTGAAGGGGTTAATTAATTAATTACATAATTAATTAATTAATTAATATTTTCATTCATTCAGTAGCATGTTCTTTGCAGAACCTTGCTCCCATTACATCCTTCTGGAAAATCTCTCGATCATAAGCAAGATGTCCCACGTCCGATACACCCATCTGGAGATCATCCGCCACATCCTGCACCCATCTTCTCTTTGGCCTTCCCCTTCCTCTTTTCCCTAAGCATATACCCCTCAATATTTTTCTCTTCACACTTTTCTGACGTTTCAAGTGCCCGAAATATTTCAATTTTATTTGTGTTATCGTCTTTAATAGCCAACCTTCATCAATATTCAGCTCTTGAAGTATGGATGCATTTGCTCTTTTCTTTATCCAAGATATTCTTAGAACTCGTCTATAACATGTAAACTCAAAGGCATTTATGCGCTGTTCAGCTTATGTAATACGTTTCCAGGTCTCACAGGGGTGTAAAGGGATTAGAACAAGAATTGCCATGGCGAAGGTAGATTTTTTTCAAGAATTAAAACATACTGACCATAAAATGATGTCATTTAAAACGAGAAAAAGAGTGTTTGCGTGCTATATGTAACCTGTAATTTGGAAAGGAAGTGATGCGTGGACAATGAGCAGACAAGCTGAAATACTTCTAATGGCTGTGGCAATGTGATTTCCGAGAAAAATGCCAAGAATACCAAGGGCATACAGAAAAATCAATGACCAACTCCTACAAGAAGCAAATGAAAACCGTAAACTGATTAGATAAATTAGACGTAACAGTCAAAATTTTTGGACACGTTATGCGAAGAAATAGATTGGAGAACCACGTGGTATGGTCGAGACAAGAACACAGAGCTGATCCACCACTCTGGTGGTCGTGTGAGATGGCGAAACATGACTGCCCGTGATTATCAGCATGATACATGATGATGATGATGAATGCTTAATTTGCTAACAGTAGGATATGCAGTGGGAGTATATTTATAACTGATTTAACATGTGAAGGAAAAGTGATTAATATTAACACTTGCAAGGTTAAAAGGTTACACTAATTGGAAGGACAGTGAACATTAGGCCTTGTATCCTTGCAAGGTTAAAGGTTGCAACAAAAAAGGTCAAGTAACCACACATCCAGCACTCGGTGACTGATGTCGTCTGTATCAAATAGGCCCGCCCCAAGAACATTTTCTGACACCCCTTAATGAGGATGAACTGAGCCAGGAGCTATGAGATCCCACATTGACGGGTATTTAACGCCAGAACAATCATTCTGACAGACGAGTCAACTAGCAAGTGTACTTCCAGGGCTTTGTTTGAGCACGCTTGCCTGCCACACCTGTTGTCAGGTGTTCGAATGCCAATCGATATCAATTAGGAGACCCTTTGGGGCCACTAAGACAGTACATAAATAAACATACATGTATTGTTTTGAGCTCATGGAAGTGAGAAGAAGGAAGTAGAGACTAGAGGACGTACTAGACAACATACAAATTGAAAGCTATAGTTACTGACTGGGATTCGAACCCGTCCCCTCCAAATGATGACGTCGGCTAGCTGCAGGAACAAGCTTACTTCGACGCATCACCAACTAGACACCCCTATAAAAAGGTGTCTTCATTAGCCAGATCTATCATCCATATGAATCCACAACTATGAAATACGGACATAATTCGCATCTAAGCCATTGAGAGAGTACCATAGGTCTCGGAATGTTATATTAAACCAGGTCGGTAACTACAACATTAATTTCTTGTCTCTTCTTGCTTCTCCTCACTTCAGTGAGCGCCAAAAAATACATGTGTGTTCATTTATGAATCCCAGTCCAGGCGCAGATTTAAAAGACAAAAATAACCAGTCTCCCAGGTGGACTCAGTCTAAAATAGGTACCAGGGAATATTCAGGGAAGTATAGGCGGTCGGCGAGATAATTACCTCACCACACGGAAGTTTAGAACAGCCGTTACATTATACTTGAGTGTGTATCTCTTCTATCTCTCTCTAAGGCATGTTATTTCCCAAAGTACGAGGGGAAGTCAACAAGAAAGCCACAAATGGCTACATAAAAATAACTAATTATGATAACAACTTGAAACCAGTTTATTTTTATACATACATTGTCCCTTTATTTCCGGGAAGGTTAACCCGGTCAACAAATGCCCGCAGAAGTCGGATGTGTCAGCCTAACGGCGCAATAACGCAGCTCTGGTGTAAACAGACACAACGCAATCACATCCGAAATACAAACTCCGGATGAACGCAGAAGAAGTCCCTTTATTTCTCAACATAATTTCCACCAACATTGATGCACTTATCCCATCGTTTTATCAGTCCTCCCAAACCCTACCTACCTACCTACCTACCTACCTATCTACTTGCCTGCCTATGCTCCCAATTATCCATTCCTGCATCCATGCGGTCTTGATAGCTGACAATAAATAGGACCTGCATCATTTAGTAGATGCGGTTGTTGCACACAGTGAACAGCTAGGGTTAGAATTGAATTGTAAGAAGACACAAATTACGGTCGTCACTGGGACGAAAGAAATACCACAATGTAACACACAAGTAAATGGGCATATTCTTAAACAAATGAATCGATACAGTTATCTCGGAACAGTCATAACATCTGATGGGAGATGCCTTAAAGAAATTACAGTAAGAATTGCCATTGCGAATATAGCCTTTTGCAAGATGAAAAACATACTGACCAATAAAAAGATATCAATTGAAACGAGACAAATAGTGTTGAAGTGCTACATAGAACCTGTACTTTTGTATGGATGTGAAGCGTGCACAATGAGCAGACAAACTGAAAAATATCTGATGGCTGTGGAAATGTGGTTTCTGAGGAAAATGCAAAGAATACCATGGACAGATAGAAAATCCAATGAACAAGTGCTTCAAGAAACAAATGGAGATCGTAAACTGAGTAGAGAGATTAGACGTAGACAGTCAAAATATTTTGGGCATGTTATGAGAAGAAATGGATTGGAGAACTTGGTGACAAGTGGCAAGTTCGAAGGGAAGCGATCAAGGGGAAGACCGAGGAGTAAATACCTGGATGGCTTGGCCACGTGGCATGGTCTAGACAGAAACACGAAGCTGATCCACGACGCTGGTGATCGAGTCAGATGGCAAAACATGACCGCCCACGCTTATCGAAAAGGCACATGATGGATGGATGTCATCCATGCGTGGTGCATGTGAGCGCCCGCCCGGCCACTAAAACCAACCCATCTTTCCATAAGTTACTTCCAAAACAGATATAAATTCACAGCTGTGTATCTGAACACAAGAACTCTTACACAGACAACTGCAACAAACCCGTGATTGTGAGACTGACACCTGGGCTACTACCGCTTGCTTCGCCTGTCACTACAACAACCAGGATGCTAAACTCAGTTGATAAAATGAAGTCTAGATTGTACTACAATTTATCAGTCGTTTTTACAGTTGATCTAGCCAACGCGACTTATACGTGTATAATTATACGAAATAAGTATTATAAATATATAGACATACCATGGATCCTGATTGCATTAGCTACAAATGTTTAGAAATGTATTCTCTGAGTATCTTCCGAAATGGAAAGAGATTTTGAAATTCGAGGTAAATGTGTAACTAACAACAAATGCAAAGCAACCTAACTGCGTCGACCCAATTTCGTTCGGTTTCCGGATGTTCTTAGAAATATATTGGCTCGCATATTGTGGCAATGGTGACGCACATCTACTCTGGGCTTTGAGTTCAAATTCCAATGAACTCCACTGCGGGTACATTACCAAGCCAGGCCTAGCCGACAATGCTGTGCTGAATTTATGACTTGGTTACAAACTGATAACTGCGTCTGTGGCCTAGGGTAGGGTTGCCTGATTGTGTAACTGAGAAACCGGGATATTCCTTGGAAGCATATAAAGAAACAGAAGTCAGCGTTACTGAGAGGTTTAACCTACGTTATGTATGTTGACAGTGAGGTAGTGGGTTCATCCTACATATTGGTCGGTTTCACTGACACGTTGATAGTTCGTTCAGAAAGCAATTGCAAACAAACACCAACATGGGGTTGACAACAACGTTCTGAAATGCAATATCCAACATTTAACATCCCCCCTCGCCCCGAAAAAAAAATAAAATCACAGATATCACAACATATTATTCCTGATGTGAAAGGCTTACAGCGTAACTTACACGTGTACACATCATAAAAGACAGAAACCTACGAAGCATACTAACCATAGCGTCAATGCAAGTGAAACTACAGCGTTTGCATGTGCGGACATTTGAAGTGTTATCAGCTGAAAATCTAGAAAGAGTTTCATTTGATTAAATTTGTCAATTGGAAAAAAAAAACACCAGGACAAACAAGCGTGCAAGCGTAACGAAAATTTTTTCTGGACAGTGAATTGTCACAAAAACCAATATTATTCCGGAAAACCGGTTCGCCTGGCACGCCAAGCTAAGGGGATAGTGAAAGACAGTTTGACAAGTCCCCGACATACAGAATCGAGGTTTCCAAATCAGTCGCCGGCGATTTGCAAGCAGACTGATTTGCGTTGATGTGTTTGTATAAGACGTCGGACGTTCAGAAAGCAATGGTAAACCACTGAACTAAAATAGCCTAGAAAATCGGAAACAGTCAATGTATGCTGGGGTTGATTGCAACGTCCTATAAAGACATACAACTAACGTGTCTTCTTACAATTTAATTCTATCCCTAGTTATTCACAGTGTGCAACAACCGCATCTACTAAATGTTGCAGATTCTGCTCATTATCTGCGATCAATACTGTATCATCTGCATATCTAATGTTATTGATGTTTCATTCTCCAGTGCTGATTCCTTTCATTTCCTCTCGATACCTGAAGCCCACAAAGGGGCACTCTCCCGCTGTTTATGCTTCACCTCGACACCGCAAGGTACAAGAGGAACCAGGTGAGATGAGATGAGATGGAATGAGATGAGAATGGTCATATAAGAGACATTGACCCTGTCCGAATATACAGTTAACGCTGGTGGTGTTAATATGGTGCATGTACATATCTCTACAATGTACTGAAGAGTTTGAGACATCCAGAATTGTTTCATAACTTGAAGAAGAAAAGATCGGAACTGCGCCTGTAAGTTCTAGAGGAAATGCCACACACCATGGCAAACGCAACTCTGGGGACGAGGTATCTGCCAGAATGGGTAGACAGGGGTGTCCTTTGATTTTACGTAGAATACGACAGAATAAAGTAATCTCTTACTCTCTCTCTCTCTCTTCTGCCCATAGTCCCTCACTGAAACATAGGCCATTAACCAACTGACACAAAGCCTTCCTGTCTTTGACTAACTTGTGAAGCTCGCCCATTGTCCTACCGTGTTGTTCACCACCGTATCTAGTTTCCTGTTTCGAGTGTGTTTAGTTCTCCTCCTATTTCTTTGCCAAGCTGGTTTCAGGCCAAAGACTCCATTGTCTTACTAATGTTAGGTTTTCTAATTGTATGTTCAAATCTTTTCCTCGCCTCTTGATTCGCAGGAACGTGTCTAGTTCTCTTTATAAGCCCTGAATGAGTGAATATGTCTTACCATTTTAATGCTTCTATTCTGAATAGGCACTCGTTAATACATTTATGTTGTATTTTAGTGATTGTTTTGGTTGTTCCCCGTCTTTCTGATCCCCATTGCCTGACAGATTTAACGTTATAGGTAACTATTCTAAGTTGCGTTCTAGATTTAATTTCACTTCTTAATTTTAATTTTTTACTACCACAAATTTCCTAGTTTTATGAAAGCTCTTGATTTTTGTATACTTATTTTAATATTTAATACCATTTTTTTAAAACAGAAGTAATTATTATTGTCCTCATAATACAGCCCATAGTCACTAGCACTAATAAAATCGACAAAAGGCATCACTGTCGCACTCCTCTTCTTGTTTCAAATGTTTCTGTTAGTTTTTCATGAAGAATAAATCTACATTTTATGTTTCTATATTTTCCGATATTAACTTTATCATTTTCTTTGGAATCCCAGAGTGCTTAATCAGTTTCCCGAAGGATTCCCTTATGCCACGATGTTACTTTGGTTGTAAATGATGAATAATGTTGTCTATGTGAAGGTTGTTAAATTGTGACTATTCCAGTCACTTGCCGTGATCAACAACTTTTTCTCACAGATGCGCTCAGTGGAGTAGTCACAGAAAATAAAAAGAACCTTATGCGATAAGTCACTATCATTGCATGTAAGAAAGAGAGAAATACTATATAGAACCTGGTTTGCTATATGGCTGTCAGCGTGTTGGGGAGTGAGAGAGAGGACATATGACAGGACAATAGATGTGTCATATACAGGACAATAGATATGTCATAGACAGGACAATAGATATGTCACAGACGGGACAATAGATATGTCATAGACAGGACACGACCCAGCTATAAACACAAGATTATAAACAGGACACAGGTAGATAGACAGGACTATGTCCTTGACTGACAGTACAACCTTGCACTGAAGGACCTGAGACAACAAGACCGGACATCTAGTACGGCGAGACAACCGACTCAGCACGACTATCACATGGGACACGCGGTCAAACGCCACGTGACTACCGGACCGAACACCAGAAGGCTCAGACTGGGACTGGACGTGATAGAGGTTTGACGTGTGCGATTGAGCAAGCGAGTGTATTAATTGCCGGTGTGAAAGCTAGCCTTGCTGAGCGAATATAGCAGGAGTTATTAAGTGCGAGGAATGAGAGTGAACTGTGTTATGAGCGAACGAATGACTGCTATGGCTGCGGGTCACTTGCCATTGTTGTAGATACAATATTTTGATACAATTGTGATATAATTTGTGCGTAATTTGATAATATGTATTCCTGTAATTCATACTGCTGTTTGGCATGAATAAATAATGTTACACTACATGCGACCGCTTGATACTTCACTGAGTGCATGTAGAAAGACTCACTGTCATGTGTAGAATGATGAGCTAAGGTTACCTATATTTATTGGACATTGACAATGGCAGTGTATCGAAGAATGTAAATTAATAAATCAGGAAGAACTTAGGAGCAAACTAGATGTAGTTTTTGAGACGAATGTTGCGAATTCCTTGTACTGCCAGTGTAACTAACCACGATTGCCTACAAGAGGCTAATAAAACTAGAACATTGTTTACAACAATAAGACAGAGATAAACAACTGTCTTTGGTCTTGTGATGAGAAGATTGGAGAATATCGCGATAAACTAAAACATCAATGGGAACAGAGGCGTAGTCATATCAAGAGAAATGATGATGGATGGACTGAGACGGTGACATGGAGAAATATCAAAACAGAGTTGACCGAGAATACCAAATACCGAGATCTGTGGAGAGACATGAACGCCAATACCTGCTGATAGGGCACATAATGATGATGAGAATGTAAGGACGACAGAGAAAGATGAACGTGGATAGATCATACAGCCGGGTAACAAATAATAGTTTAAACCACATCAATTTTATTAACAAATGTCAAATCTGGAAAGATAAGTCATGATCGCCGATGTCTGCTCCAGACCAGGCACCTAAAGAAAATAAGTATCAAGAATGAGTGCTTTACATGTGATATGGAAAGTACAATGGCTACTCCGCTGTATTCACGCTGTAGTTTTAGACCGCTGATAAAGACATGCGTGGAATCAATTGGCTATCTTATTTTTACGATGCCGCCGTTTTTGGGAAATAACTACTGAGTGATGGATTCTCCTGACTCGTTTCTTCACTATTTCATGGAGGATTCCTTTTCTTTGTATAACTTCGGATACGGTGCTCCGGCTCATTAACATCAGGCTGCTGACGGGATCTATCCAGATTGTGTGGGAATTCCCCTTATATAAATATATCTTTAAGATATGTGCTGTGTATATTAGCTTCTAGTTTGCAGCCTACTTTGAAGCACTTCATTGGCTCGTCTTGAAACTGATACTCTATTACACCTGAAGCTCACCTAGACACATGACACTGAATTATGATTGGCTCATTATTAAGCGCTTTTCGCTCAGCGCTGACATGCGCCCAACATGGCTCTTAGCAAATATGAATGGTCAATGTTTAATTAATAATCAACATAATAAGACTCCGGGCAAACCAATATTGTAGTCTCTCCCACCAGTCATCGCAGGGTGTTGGTGGTGACCGTCCTAGGAACATAATTGTAAACACTTCATTTTGCACCCTCAAACGTTGCCCCCTGCTAAAACAACACTTAAATTTAAACTCAGATGTCCTTAAATATGTTGTTTTGTATTATTGTAGCAGCCGCGCATAGATAACCTTCAAAACATATATGTTGTCCTTCGTGGATGTTCGCATTACTAGCGGTAATGAAGCCAACAGATCTCACAATCCTACACTCCAGCAATGACCCGGAGAGTCAATTCATGTAAGTTCTGTTGAAAGATAAATGTTTATACTGGGTACCCACTGGCACCGTCTCAGTCAGTTTTGAATTGTACGTAGTAGGAAATGAGAATCAGGCACTATTTCTGAAGTGACCAGAGAACCAGCTGGACCACCTCAAATCCGCAATGATCGAGAGCCAGTTCCAGCTTCATTATCGATGCTTTAGACTTATAAGTTTGATTCTGCTCAGATTTTACCAATAACTCTAGCAGAGAGTCCTCAACTATATATCTCTCCATGATGCACAGAACAGACGCTATTTATGTCGTCATGTGGTATATCAATCGGAGGAACTCCAATATTACACCACTCTCCACCCAGTGTGGTAATTAAGCGATGGAAGAAGCTGCATTTGTCAACAACAACTGCCAAATCCATACGTGTCCCTTGTATATTTATTTTTCTATGGTTATCTCCCCGATGTGCGATGTACGTCATCCATGACTTTCTTCTGTTTATTCAATATCGATTGAAATTATTCAGGTTCGGTCCAATGGTTGTCTGTCATCGTATGTGACTTTCATGTAAGCCCTTGCCTGTGTCACAGACCTAAATTTCCCAATGTAAGCCTAAGTATAAATCTCATCGTTCTGATGGGATGATAGCAGTCCATGGGAATATCGATATATGCAACCCATAATCGGACACTCTCACGATGTTTATACTTCACCTCGACACCGCAATGTACAAGAGGAACATGATGAGATGAGAGTTCTGATGGGGGTGATATGTGTATAACCCAAGTCATCCCGCATTCCACCATTTTAGATCCGCTACAGTTGTTTTAAATGTGAGGGAGATAATGTTACAGTAAACTGGAAATGGTAATTACATAGCAACTACTGCCCTTGTTGTGTGTCGTTTTAGACCATCAGATACTCATTCGAATTCAATGAAACACTCTACTTAGCCTTTGTCGAACAAGAAAAGGTATGTGATAGAGTAGACAGAAACAAGTTGTGGGAAATCCTTAAACAATATGGAGTGAGTACACATCTAACAAACCTATGTAGAAGCTTATACAACAACTGTGAATGTATAGTGAGAGCAACTGGAGGACACTCAGAACCCTTCACCATAAGATCCGGAGTACGACAAGATTGTGTCATGTCCCATCTCTTATTTATAACATATATAGACAACATATGTAAATAAACCAGCCAAACAGAGACCGCAAGAACATCTCATGACGAGAGCACAGAAGAAGAACCATCTGCAAACCTAACCATTAGAGAACTCCTGTTTGCGGACGACCAAACACTAATAGCAAAATCAGAAGCTGAATTACAAGACCACATGAATAGTCTAAACGAAATGTGTAGGAAACATAGCATGAAAATTAGCACAAGTAAAACAGAGGTAATGACTATAACTAAAGAAGAAAAAGCAACAACGATTCACCTAAACCAGTGGTTCTCAACCGGTGGGGAATTCCCCCCTAGGGGGGAATTTTGGGGTTTCCAGGGGGGAAATGAAGATTATTTCAAGATCGCGTTAATACAAGAACCGATTACTTGATATTGTTTTTCCCTTCATACTTTACGGTTCTGTACGTATCACCCTTCTGAAATTCATTTTATAACGTAAGTAGATCCGCAAATCACGTTTTATGTAGATGTCTAGACTTGTTTTAGTATGTGCTATTAAATTTAGCTTCAATTATTACGTATACTGTGTATGGGCAGGGGGAATTTTTAAGGGAGGAAATACGAAAGGGGGGGGGGGGAATGACATTCTAAAAATATGGTGAGGGGGGAATGACGTCCTAGAAATATGGTGAAGGGGGGAACGGGCCAAAAAAGGTTGAGAACCACTGACCTAAACGAACATCCCTTGAAACAAGTAAAGAGTTTCAAGTACCTAGGAAGTATAATATCATCAAATGGAAAATCAGAAGATGAGATCGAAAATAGATGCAATAAGGCAAACCAACTCATTGGACAAATGGCACCAATACTAAAGAACAAACATGTATCAATAACTACTAAGAAAGCATGTGACAACACAATCTTCCTACCAACTCTGTTACCAATGCCAAACCTGGACAATGATAGAAAAAGAAAAAAAGAAAAATCACAACAACAGAAATGAGATTCCAGAGAAGTATACTCAATGTGTCAAGAAGAGATAAGATCAGAAATGAAGAAATCTGGACTAAAGTGGGGGTTATAGCTGCACTAGATTTTATTAGAAGGCAGCAAGTCAAATGGTTTGGCTATTCAAGTAGATTACTAACTAACAGTATACCACAACAAGCAATGATGTACAGACCAGAGGGAAGCAGAGGAAGAGGCCGACCACGTAAACGATGGATGCAGGGAATAACAGAGTCCATGGGAATATCGATACATGAAGCCCATAAGCGGGCACTCTCCCGCTGTTTATACTTCACCTCGACACCACAAGGTACAAGAGGAACATGATTAGATGAGATGAAATGAGATACTCATCTTCTGCTTTGTAGACCCTCATGCGACAAGGTGAACACAATGCAAAGAGAGCAGCAACCAAGTTGAGTTTGGTGACATCTTATTAGAGTTTCTCTTCATATGTAGCGAGTGTAGGTGTGACAAGTCACTTTAGCAGGACTATGCGAGAAGACCTCTCTCTATCTCTCCCTCTCTCGATCTCCCATGCAGGTATGTATGCATGTGCTTCTGCACGTGCAGTGTATGTGTGTCTGGCTGCATGCCTGTCTTACACCATGGTAATATGCATTGTTTATGTTCACAACTTTCATTTGACAATGCTTTGTTTTCTTATGTGAATCCAAGATGGAATATAGTTAATTGAAGCACGAAAGATGAGTGATTGGAAGGGCCGTACGTAAGATGGGCCTGAGTGCCCAATTTGTGACCCTTTGAAAATAAAGTTCGTTAGTCTCTCTCTCTCTCTCTCTCTCTCTCTCTCTCTCTATCTCTCTCTCTCTCTCTCTCCTCTCCCCCTCTCCCCCCCCCCCCCCCTCTCTCTCTCTCTCTCTCTCTCTATATATATATATATATATATATATATATATATATATATATATATATATATATATATATATATATATATATAAGAACTAGCTGACCCGGCCCGGCTTCGCCCAGACTCTGGTGGGGAGCATCTCATTTAATTCATATAAGTAGTCATATAAGTTCTCGTTCCCGTTACCGACTATCTGTCTGTCTGTCTGTCTGTCTATCTGTCTGTCTGTCTGACCCGGCCCGGCATCGCCCAACACCTGGTGGGGAGCATCTCATTTAATTCATATAAGTAGTCATATAAGTTCCCGTTCCCGACTGTCTGTCTGTCTGTCTGTCTGTCTGTCTATCTATCTATCTATCTGTCTGTCTGTCTGTCTGACCCGGCCCAGCCCATGGTGGAGAGCATCTCATTTAAATTATATAAGTAGTCATATAAGATCCCGTTCCCGACTATCTGTCTGACTGTCTGTCTGTCTTGGGTAAATGTAGGAGGGAGGAGGAAGAGGGAGGTGGAGGAGGGAAGAGGAGGGAGGAGGAGGGAGGAGACAGGAGGAGTAGGGAGGAATAGGAGGGAGGAGGAGGGATTAGGAGGAGGAGGGAGGAGGCGAGGAGGAGGGAGGAGGCGAGGAAGAGGGAGGAGGAGGGAGAAGGAGGGAGGAGGAGAACGCAGGATGAGAAGGGAGCAGGAGGAGGAGAGGGAGGAGGAGGGAGAGGGAGGAGGAGGGAGGAGGAGGAGAGAGTAGGAGGAGGGAGGAGGCGGAGGGAGAAGGAAGAGGGAGGAGGAAGAGGGAGAAGGAGGAGGGAGAAGGAGGAGAAGGAGGGGGAGGAGGAGGAGGGAAGAGGAGGAGGGGAGGAGGAGGAGGGAGGAGGAATGTGAAGGGAGGAGGAGGGAGGAGGTAGAGGGAGGAGGAGGAGGAGGGAGGCGGAGAGAGGAGGAGGAGGGAGGAGGAGGAAGAGGAAGGAGGAGGAATGTGAAGGGAGGAGGGGGGAGGAGGTAGAGGGAGGAGGAGGGAGGAGGAGGAGGTAGAGGGAGGAGGAGGGAGGAGGAGGAGGGAGGAGGCGGAGAGGGAGGAAGAGGAAGGAGGAGGGGGAGGAGTGAGGAGGAGGGAGGAAGAAGGAGGAGGAGGGAGGTGGAGTGGTGAGGAGGAGGGAGGAGGAGGAGGGAGGAGGAGATAGGAGGAGGAGGGAGGAGGAGGAGGAATGTGAAGGGAGGAGGAGGAGGAATGTGAAGGAGGAGGAGGGAGGAGGTAGAGGGAGGAGGAGGATGCGTGAGGGAGGAGGAGAGGGAGGAGGAGGAAGGAGGAGGGGGAGGGGGGAGGAGGAGGAGGAAAGGGGGGAGGGGGAGGAGGGGAAGAGGAAGAGGGTAGGAGGAGGAGGGGGAGGAGGGAAAAGAAGGGGAAGGAGGGGGGGAGAAGGAGGGGAGGAGGAGGGGGGGAGAGGAGAGGGGAGGAGAGGGAGAAGAAGGAAGGAGGATGAGGAAGGGGGAGGGGAGGGGGAGAAGAGGGGGGGAGGAAGGAAAGGGATTTGGAAGAGGAGAGGAGGGAGGAGGAAAGAGGTGGGGGGAGGAGGAGGTAGGGGGGGAGGAGGAAGGAAAGGGAGGAGGAAGAGGAGGAGAAGGGAGGAGGGGGGTGGAGGGATTAGGAGGAGGTAGGGGGAGGAGGAGGGAGGAGGTAGGAGGAGAAGAGGGAAGAGGGAGAAAAAGGGAGAAAGAGGAGGGAGGATGATGAGGGAGAAGGAGGCAGGAGGAGGAGGAGGGAGGCAGGAGGAGGAGGAGGGATGAGGAGGGAGAGGGAGGAGGAGGGAAGATGAGGGAGGAGGCGGAGGGAGTAGGAGGGAGGAGGATGGAAGAGGAGGGGAGAGGAAGAGGGAGAAGGAAGAGGGAGAAGGAGGAGGGAGGAGGGAGAGGGATGAGAGGAGGAGGAAGAGGAGAAGGGTGGAGGGAGGAGTAGAGGAGGAGAAGAGAGGAGGAGAGAGTTCGCCATTCCGAATTCATACTCGTCTAGTTCTTCCCTTCTACACGACTGTAGATAACTTCCTTACACATAAAAGATGAATTGTTATTGATATTGCCGTGGCATGGAGGAATATCAGCAGCAGAGTTGATCCAAAAAACCAAGACTGAGATCTACGGAGAGCCATGAACGCCTACGCCAGCCGGCACGGAACTTGATGATGATGATTGCCGTGTGACGATTATGTGTAGTCACGTCATTTTCTTCCCTTTCCCTAGCGTTTTGGTTCGGGGATTCTTTCATCATCATCATCATATATTTACGTACGTATTTTGGGAGGGGGAGGAGGGAGGAGGAGGAAGAAGAAAAAAAAAACTATGACAGTTGACAGCTCTGGAATGAAAGGAAGGCGTGTAGAAAATTTCATCTCAATCGGATGGGCCGTTCGCGAACAAATAAAGGACATACATATTTACATACATACATATATACATACACATATACATACACTTTGTTTTATAGATATAGATTATAACTTGAGAAATCGAACAATACAGACATGTCCATTATAACATATTATACATGTAATCTTTACTATCATGTCACAGAGTAGTTGAGACAGAGGTACAATGATAGTAATGATAAGAGATACAACTAGGATTTATCCATGGAAGACAACTGGGGACTGCAGATTACGAGCAAACCATTCTTTGACCTCTTTCTGAAATAAAAGTAAGAATATATAACGTGGTCGAACATAGGTTTCTGCAGCAGTGTCTGAATTCATCTTGAACAAACAGACGTCACTTTACTTGGAAAGAAACTTGAGGCCTCCATGTTAGATCCGATGCTAAAGTGAAAATGTCAATGCATGTTGTCCACCTCCTGTTGGTGGGTTAGCTGACCACTTCAGTATCTCACTACGTGCTGATTCTGTATTACTGGATACAGGCGAATAATTCTGCCAGGTAATGTAGCAAACACCGCTCTCCTTCACATGAGAGTATGGACAAAAGGTGATGGTTCTATCTGTTATCAAGGTGATATTTAACACATACTTTACTGATAGCGGTCTGGTATAACGTGATTTCGTGACTGGATCTCCAATTTGGACCCAGTTAAAAAAAAAACACCTAGGCGCTACATGGTGGATTCATTAAATAACACAAACTTAGGAGCTACATGGTGGAGCCATTATATGACATAAATTTAGGCTCTACATGGTGGAGTCATTATATGACATAAACTTAGGAGCTACATGGTGGAGTCATTATATTACATAAACTTAGGAGCTACATGGCGGAGTCATTATATGACATGAAGTTAGGCTCTACATGGTGGAGTCATTATATGACATAAACTTAGGAGCTACATGGTGGAGTCATTATATGACATGAAGTTAGGCTCTACATGGTGGAGTCATTATATTACATAAACTTAGGAGCTACATGGTGGAGTCATTATATTACATAAACTTAGGAGCTACATGGTGGAGTCATTATATTACATAAACTTAGGAGCTACATGGTGGAGTCATTATATTACATAAACTTAGGAGCTACATGGTGGAGTCATTATATTACATAAACTTAGGAGCTACATGGTGGAGTCATTATATTACATAAACTTAGGAGCTACATGGTGGAGTCATTATATTACATAAACTTAGGAGCTACATGGTGGAGTCATTATATTACATAAACTTAGGAGCTACATGGTGGAGTCATTATATGACATAAAGTTAGGCTCTACATGGTGGAGTCATTATATGACATAAAGTTAGGCTCTACATGGTGGAGTCATTATATGACATAAACTTAGGCGCTACATGGTGGAGTCATTATATTACATAAACTTAGGAGCTACATGGTGGAGTCATTATATGACATGAAGTTAGGCTCTACATGGTGGAGTCATTATATGACATAAACTTAGGCTCTACATGGTGGAGTCATTATATGACATAAAGTTAGGCTCTACATGGTGGAGTCATTATATGACATAAAGTTAGGCTCTACATGGTGGAGTCATTATATGACATAAACTTAGGAGCTACATGGTGGAGTCATTATATGACATAAACTTAGGCGCTACATGGTGGAATCATTATATTACATAAACTTAGGAGCTACATGGTGGAGTCATTATATTACATAAACTTAGGAGCTACATGGTGGAGTCATTATACGACATGAAGTTAGGTTCTACATGGTGGAGTCATTATATGACATAAAGTTAGGCTCTACATGGTGGAGTCATTATATGACATAAACTTAGGCTCTACATGGTGGAGTCATTATATGACATAAAGTTAGGCTCTACATGGTGGAGTCATTATATGACATAAACTTAGGCTCTACATGGTGGAGTCATTATATGACATAAAGTTAGGCTCTACATGGTGGAGTCATTATATGACATAAAGTTAGGCTCTACATGGTGGAGTCATTATATGACATAAACTTAGGAGCTACATGGTGGAGTCATTATATTACATAAACTTAGGAGCTACATGGTGGAGTCATTATATGACATGAAGTTAGGCTCTACATGGTGGAGTCATTATATGACATAAAGTTAGGCTCTACATGGTGGAGTCATTATATGACATAAAGTTAGGCTCTACATGGTGGAGTCATTATATGACATAAACTTAGGCTCTACATGGTGGAGTCATTATATTACATAAACTTAGGCGCTACATGGTGGAGCCATTAAATCACACAAACTTAGGCGTTACACGATGTAGTCATAAAATTACATAAACCTGGGCGCTACATATATTTTCATTTGAGATGTTAAACATGATGAAACCATAGACAATTTTGATCCATTCATATTTTTCCCCCGCGTTTCCATCCTGTTTCAGGATATTGTGGTCAACACCAGCATCTTTCAGCTGTATGTTGATTTCTAGGCTAGATTACGCTCATCAGCACGCCACGACTTTCTGAGAGACCGGCTCCATAATCTCATAAGTCACTGGTGCTACTCGAACCGCTTCCAATTCTCGTGCACTCACGTCAACCACGAGAGTATTCGGGATTACGGAGAAAGCTGCTAACTCCTCGGCCAGGGAGCCGGCCCATTCATAATTGGTGGAAATTAAATTGCAAACGTAGATATGCAGATGACACGGTATTCCTTTTAATTGGGCTCAAAGATTAGAAGAACTGATATTGTCTGTCAAGTGAGACATTGAAAATAAAAATCTTTTTTCTGAACTTAAGCACAGTTAAGTTCAAATTATTGTCCACGGATGAAACAACATATCAACCAAAGATCACGCTAAACAATGAAGAAATTGAAAATGTCACAAACTTGTAATATCTTGGGACCATAATAAACAACACGGGGAAAACAGAAGTTGGGCTAAGACCGGCCATAGAATTGCAGAGATTACACAGTTTTCAGAACATATGATACAACAACAGTACACAAGTTAAAGTTACATTATCAGTAGGTCAGCATGGCCAAATGGATGAGAACGCGTGTTCTTAAACATCCGGAGTGTTGATTCCGAGGTAACGGGTTCAACCCCAACACGGACAGTTGGACTAAAATGTTGACCTATCGTCCTTGGATTAGGGACGTAACTTGCAAGTACATCTGAAGTCGGAGTTTGATTCGCCTGATGGCGAGGGTCACAGTTAATAGGGAAAGCAAATCCACACGTAAAACTCAGTCCAGCACTACTAGAAGTTGTGTGTATGGACTACACTTCAAAGCGAGTTCAAAGCGAGCGAGCGCCAAAAAAGGTAACATGTTTGAGAGCATGCATCTTATCTATGGGTGTGAATCATGGGCCATTTGCAAACAATAAAATAGAAAATTGGGGATGGTGAGCTCAAATGTTACAGAAAAGTAATTAGACTATATGAACCAAGAAGAAGAAAAAACACTGAAATTCTACAAGATCAGAATATCGAAGAAAATTTACTCTTACACAACATTTCTCTGAAACTAAAACGCTTGAGCCACATTAAACGTCACAGCGGTGGGAAATAACAGTGATGGAGGCGTGGTTTCTTGAAGTCAATCAATCCATCAGGGTTGGATCAGAGGAAGATGGCCACAGGGCATTGTTGATACTTTGAGCATGAGGGTGCATGAGGCAGGGGAAATGTTTAGAGATAGTTGGGATTTGGACCGTGATGAGAGCGACGTTCTTATAAAACACCTGCTGCGTGATGGGCCATTGCAAAGTTGAGTAACAGATTATATAAACGTTGATGCTACATGGTGCAGTGATTAAAATACATACATAGTTATATTACATAGTCTACTCGTTTCAAACACATAGACGCTACATGGTGCAGTGATTAAAATACATACATAGTTATATTACATAGTCTACTCGTTTCAAACACATAGACGCTACATGGTGCAGTGATTAAAATACATACATAGTTATATTACATAGTCTACTCGTGTCAAACACATAGACGCTACATGGTGCAGTGATTAAAATACATACATAGTTATACTACATAGTCTACTCGTGTCAAACACATAGACGCTACATGGTGCAGTAAATAAATTACACAAACGTAGGTGCTACATTGTGGAATATATACATTAAACATACGTAGACACTGGAAATGGAGTCATTACATTATACAAAATTAGATGCTACATTACAATTCACAAGATTAGACGCTAAATGATGGAGTCATTAAAATGCACAAACATAAGCACTATAATTTGGATTCATTGAATTACACAAACTTAGGTATTATAAAGTGTTATGATTAAATTACATATTCTAATGCGCTAAATGGTGGTGTCATTATATTACATACCTAGGTCTCTTCATGACGGAGTCAATAAATTGCATATCTTAGGGCTGCATGGTGGAGTCATTAAGTTTCATATTCAAGGCTCTACTTTATTAACTATGTGGACTGTCATTGAACTGTCATTTACTGCCAATATAGTACCTTGCGGTGTATAGCACAGGGGTCTTTGAGCCTGAAGAATAAAGGCCGCCCGGCTAGTGCAGTCGCCGCGAACTGTGGTTAGGATTTTCTTTTTCCCCCGACAGAAAAAAATCCCACACCTTACCGAGGACATATACGTTTATCGCTTACACTTGTGTGGTGGTTATTAAGAAATACATTCCATGGTATTGATCGAGAGTGATAGAAGTAGATTAAGGAAGTAGAGCATATAGGACACAGTAGACGATATAGCAAATGACAGCTAGAGTGGTCATAGCGGGATTAGAACCTCCTGCAAATAACGACAGCATCTCGCCGAACATCGATGCATTTCTATCTTAGCCCACCTGAGCCGACACCTGTAAGTTGGTCAATGTGAACACAAAGCAAACGTCCCTTCTAAACGCCTTAAGGCCATTGGGCTTCTGTTGCTGGACCCAGGTGTGTATAGACCAGCCGAAACTCCTGGGTGATGGGGTCAGTATTACACTACCGCTTTTATTTTTCAAGGCATTTACTCGTAGCCATTATAGACTGAGTTGACCTGCGAGTTAAGGTCAAGTGTTAAAATGTTGAATCAGCCTCAATGCGAAAGGATCCCGTGACCACCGAGAGGCAGGCGGGTGTCTAGCCACTAGACTACCGCCGCTACACAACAACTATGTACTGTGGACACAATTCAAGCCTAATGGTTCAACAACACCATAGATTTCACAAATATTCATAAACCAACCACAGGTTAAATAAGGTTGATGATTGATTGATTGATTTAGGAACCGACATCACAGCATTCGGGGCATTCCCATAAGCGCTCCGTCCCCATCCTCTGCAGCCAGCGAAGAGTTCCAACACTATGTCCGTCTCGCCTTTCCTCTGAGCGTTGATCGTCGGCCAGATCCCCTCGTCACCCCTCGCTGTCGCATTCTTGCCAGACCATGGTGATCCATTTGCTCCTCCGAGGTGTACACATGCACCCACAAGGTCGCAACCACATCTGCTTTGTCATGCATCAATACTCCACCACGTTTTGCCGAGCCAGCCAGTCTGTCCGCCTGTTCATTCCCCAGCACACCAGCATGCCCCGGAGAAAAGATCCAGACGATGCTTGTCACCCGTGACTTCCGAAGCGAAGCAAGCCACTCCGCACGAAGCCTGCACGTCCGCACCCTCGTCAGCATGCTTTCTGAGTCAGTTACAATCACGATGTGTGTGTGTATCGTATTCTCCATCCAGCGGAAAGCTGCACTTACCTCCTCCACCTCCATTCTTAAGCTAGACGTTGTGGCATCATATGCCAGGCTCTCCTGCACCAAACGTCGACCATTGGCTTTTGCTAAGAACCCCCAGGCACTTCTCCTACCTCTCAACACCGACCCATCTGTCTAGATAATCACATCACCTGAGCGAGCATTATCCTGAATTAATTGCCTGATTTCGACTTCCGTGGCCCCTGCTGGCCACTCCCTGCTCAATGTGATTATAACTCTGCACAAGTCTGACTGCTCCGCTGACACTCTGACCCACTCTTCTCCTCTCCTAATGTTCTCCAAGGGGCACACCTGCCTGATCGTATCCTCCGCCTGAGCCATCCATGATTTCCCCTCTTATCAGTCGCTGACCCTTAACGGCGTCAGCGCCTCATAAAAACAGGTGACCTGTGTCTGCAGCTACTCTAAGGTATGCCTTCGCCTGCATCACCTTGAGCCTACCTGCAACAGACGGCAAACCAAGGATGTAACGCATACACACAACTGGAGTGTCTCTGGTGTATCCCAGAATGACTCGCATAGCTTCGTTCTGTATGCGATCTAATTTCACCAGCTGACTCTTTGAGACGGTGAGCAGTCCTAGTCCATAATCAATCACTGAGAGGATCAAGTGCTGGTATATTGTGAAAAGCGTTCTCTGCTCTATGTCCATTGCAGCCATAGTTTTAAGTGCATTGAGTCCCTTTTGAGACCTTGTCACAACCATCTCCACATGGTCCTTGAAGGATAGGCTCCTGTCAAATGTGATTCCCAGATACTTCAGTTTGTTCTCTCTGTTGACGCTTCTGCCATCTATCGTGAGGCTTGGGACAACAGCTCTCACAATCCTGTTGTCCAGAGAGCACCACAACACAGCCGCCTTTTCCGGGTGGATGACAGCACTCATTTCAGTGCACCAGTCAATCACTTTGTCTACTGTCACCTGTAGCTCCTGGGCTGTTTGCTCCCTATCTCTCCCTGCCTATATGCAAGAATATCATCTGCAAATGTTAGTATCCTTCCAACCCCTGGTGCTTCTAGGTTTGCAATCTTGCTCGTATACACATTAAAGAGCACCGGTGAGATTGCTGATCCCTGTGGCAGTCCCGGGGTTAAAATATGTGGCTCTGAGGTCCATGCACCCAGACGGAGAGCAACCCGGCGAGAATGTAGGACGGCTGCTATCCAGTTCACCAACCAGGGATTGACCCCCTTCTCCATCAGTACGGTCATCAAAATATCATATCGAACTCTAGTGTATGCATCCTCGAGATCTAGCGCTACCGCCATCGTTTTCTTTCTACTCTGGAACCCCTCATAAACATCAAAGGCAAAAGTGGCTGCATTTGACCAGGTATCTTTTCCTGGCCTGTAGCTCCCCAGGCCTCTTGGAAGAAGCTTCCCCCTTTCCAAGAACTCTTGCAGCTTGACAGCAACTATCTTCTCTAAAACCTTCCCAAATGTATTTTGAAGGGTGATGATCCTAAAGCCACTAAGCTTTGAATGATCCTTGAATGGTATTGGGAGAGGGATGAGATAGCTGTGCACCCAATCCTGCGGTATTGATGCTGTCCTAATGCTCTGGTTAAAGCAGTCGGTCATTTCCTTAAGGTCTGCATCGCTCAAAGCCTTCATATGGCCATACCTAACCCCATCGGGCCCTGGTGCCGTGTCGTTTGAAGGTGGGTTACACAACTTGAGCTGGGCTCCCAGGTCGAACCAGTCTACAATGTTTACCAGAACATTTCAATGGAAGTGAAGGCTGCTGACATGATATTGACCCCTGGAATGCCGATATAAAAATATGGGTAACACGTGCTGCGTCTAATACACCAAAAGGCGTGTAAAAGTTCCATGTCTCTAATTACTGACTGGTGAAATAACAAACACAAAACCCCTCAGACCATAGTGCTGGCTCTAGTATATGTAATTAGTCACACAGTGACCTGCCGTATACAGAACTTCCATAACAGAATTTAGAAATGTCCCTCCATCACAAGCCGGATAACCTGTTCCTATTGCTGTCATGTGTCGATTATCTATCACATCTTGAACACATCTGCATTGTTGTCTTCCTCGTTTCCCCATCACGGTTACATTTCCCTTCATAATTATCTGTCCAGACTTTCATATTTTGTTCCATGTCCAATAGATTCCACTTTCTTCATTTATGGTTGTCTTAATAATCTTAGGTCTTCAAACCCGTGCTCTTGTTGTATACATCTGATTTTTCTGCTCTCCGTCTAATGAATTATTAAAAGTAAATACTCTGTATACATGTACGAGGTAACGTCGTTAATTAACTGGAGTTTCATTGTGAAGTGCATGGAAGATGTCAACAACGGGAAATCTTATTTCAGGACACAAACTGGCTCATAC
>JACEFZ010008476.1:85000-138055 GCA_014155875.1 Cepaea nemoralis
TAGAAACAAGTTGTGGGAAATCCTTAAACAATATGGAGTGAGTACACATCTAACAAACCTATGTAGAAGCTTATACAACAACATGTGAATGTATAGTGAGAGCAACTGGAGGACACTCAGAACCCTTCACCATAAGATCCGGAGTACGACAAGGTTGTGTCCTGTCCCCTCTCTTGTTTATAACATATATAGACAACATATGTAAAGAAACCAGCCAAACAGAGACCGCAAGAACACCGCATATCGATAACACTGAAGAAGAACCATCTGCAAATCTAACCATTAGAGAACTTCTGTTTGCGGACGACCAAGCACTAATAGCAAAATCAGAAGCTGAATTACAAGACCACATGAATAGTCTAAACGAAATGTGTAGGGAACATAACATGAAAATTAGCACAAGTAAAACAGAGTAGTAACTAAAGAAGAAAAAGCAACAACGATTCACCTAAACGAATATCCCTCAAAACAAGTCAAGAGTTTCAAGTACCTAGGAAGTATAATATCATCAAATGGCAAATCAGAAGACGAGATCGAAAATAGATGCAATAAGGCAAACCAACTCATTGGACAAATGGCACCAATACTAAAGAACAAACATGTATCAATAACTACTAAGAAAGCACTTTACAACACAATCTTCCTACCAACTCTATGTTACCAATGCCAAACCTGGACAATGACAGAAAAAGAGAAAAGAAAAATCACAACAACAGAAATAAAATTCCTGAGAAGAATACTCAATGTATCAAGAAGAGATAAGATCAGAAATGAAGAAATCAGGACTAAAGTGGGGGTTATAGCTGCACTAGATTTTATTAGAAGGCAGCAAGTCAAATGGTTTGGCCATGCAAGTAGGTTACCAACTAACAGTATACCACAACAAGCAATGATGTACAGACCAGAGGGAAGCAGAGGAAGAGGCCGACCACGTAAACGATGGATGCAGGGAATAACAGAGTCCATGGGAATATCGATACATGAAGCCCATAAGCGGGCACTCTCCCGCTGTTTATACTTCACCTCGACACCACAAGGTACAAGAGGAACATGATGAGATGAGATGAGATGAGATACTCATCTTCTGCTTTGTAGACCCTCATGCGACAAGGTGAACACAATGCAAAGAGAGCAGCAACCAACTTGAGTTTGTTGACATCTTATTAGAGTTTCTCTTCATATGTAGCGAGTGTAGGTGTGACAAGTCACTTTAGCAGGACTATGCGAGAAGACCTCTCTCTATCTCTCCCTCTCTCTCTCTCGGTCTCCCATGCAGGTATGTATGCATGTGCTTCTGCACGTGCAGTGTATGTGTGTCTGGCTGCATGCCTGTCTTACACCATGGTAATATGCATTGTTTATGTTCACAACTTTCATTTGACAATGCTTTGTTTTCTTATGTGAATCTAAGATGGAATATAGTTAATTGAAGCACGAAAGATGAGTGATTGGAAGGGCCGCATGTAAGATGGGCCTGAGTGCCCAATTTGTGACCCTTTGAAAATAAAGTTCGTTAGTCTCTCTCTCTCTCTCTTTCTCTCTCACTCTCTCTCCTCTCCCCCCCCCCCCCCCCCCTCCCCCTTTTCTCTCTCTCTCTCTCTCTCTCTCTCTTCTCTCTATATATATATATATATATATATATATATATATATATATATATATATATATAAGAATTATAACTTGAGAAATCGAACAATACAGACATGTCCATTATAACATATTATACATGTAATCTTTACTATCATGTCACAGAGTAGTTGAGACAGAGGTACAATGATAGTAATGATAAGAGATACAACTAGGATTTATCCATGGAAGACAACTGGGGACTGCAGATTACGAGCAAACCATTCTTTGACCTCTTTCTGAAATAAAAGTAAGAATATATAACGTGGTCGAACATAGGTTTCTGCAGCAGTGTCTGAATTCATCTTGAACAAATAGACGTCACTTTACTTGGAAAGAAACTTGAGGCCTCCATGTTAGATCCGATGCTAAAGTGAAAATATCAATGCATGTTGTCCACCTCCTGCTGGTGGGTTAGCTGATCACTTCAGTATCTCACTACGTGCTGATTCTGTATTACTGGATACAGGCGAATAATTCTGCCAGGTAATGTAGCAAACACCGCTCTCCTTCACACATGAGAGTATGGACAAAAGGTGATGGTTCTACCTGTTATCAAGGTGATGTTTAACACATAATTTACTACTGGCTGGTCTGGTACAACGTGATTTCGTGACTGGATCTCCAATATTTGGACCCAGTAACACAAACTTAGGCGCTACATGGTGGATTCATTAAATAACACAAACGTAGGCGCTACATGGTGGAGTAATTATATTACATAAACTTAGGCGCTACATGGTGGAGACATTAAATCACACAAACTTAGGCATTACACGATGTAGTCATAAAATTACATAAACCTAGGCGCTACATATATTTTCATTTGAGATGTTAAACATGATGAAACCATAGACAATTTGGATCCATTCACACACACACACACACACACACACACACACACACACACACACACACACACACACACACACACACACACACACACACACACACACACACACACACACACACACACACACACACACACACACACACACACACACACACACCACACACACACACACACACACACACACACACACACACACACACACACACACACACACACACACACACACACACACACACACACACACACACACACACACACACACACACACACACACACACACACACACACACACACACACACACACACACACACACACACACACCACACACACACACACACACACACACACACACACACACACACACACACACACACACACACACACACACACACACACACACACACACACACACACACACACACACACACACACACACACACACACACACACACACACACACACACACACACACACACACACACACACACACACACACACACACACACACACACACACACACACACACACACACACACACACACACACACACACACACACACACACACACACACACACATAATTTCTGGTTCGCTCTATAGTTAAACAGTTATTCCTAAAACTCCTGTTACGTAATGACCTCCCCCTCGTATATTACACACACATATATAGGAGTCTCTTATTTCATTACTTTATGTTGTGTGAATTCTGCAATTTCCACATGGCGAGATACAGAAAACATACCATGCAATTAATTGGGCAATCTATTGTTTATGTCTTCGTTATTCAAAATTGATTATATTGCGTTATACGTAATACACAGACATATCAATTGTTAAGAAATCCTTGAGGCCACGTAACTAGTATAGGAAAAATATTAACAGGAACTGGTATTGCATGACATAGGCATAGCTTTATGTATCTATCATTTAAATAGTATGAGAAATATATTAATGGGTATTGTTAGTTCAAGGCATAGAGATATGGCAACATTATATGGCAATACAACATGAAACAACAAGAAATGCTAAGATCCCCCGGGGAAACAACAAATATAGACTTAGAGCCCATATGAGCGACTGAATAGTTGATTGGTGTTCCCTTTCGAATACTGAGTCCTAACTTTCAAGTCCCATTCATTGGCGTTGAGATCTTTTGAACCCTGAAAGGGGATTTGTCGAGTGGGGATGGAGTAGAGACTTTACTCCCGACTCCGGACCGAAACAAACAGTCACATATTTTGAAACATTTGCCATTAGGTGTTAAAAGCAGTGTTGTGCAGACAAAAAGACATCATAGTGAATCTTGAATTACCGTTGTTATAACAAACGCTTCACTTTCGAACAGTATCAGTGACTATGTTTGTTACCAATTTAATCAACATATGATTCATCTATCCACCTCATAGTCGGAGCGTAAACTAAAATGATAGGGAAATGCATTGATAATGTCATGGGCGAGGTCGGACCTGGGTTTAGACGCTTGCTAACTAACCATCTATTTATACCTGCATTTCGGCCTACAATAGGAAACTGCTTCGAGACAAGCGTTTTTATTCACATCATGTGATACATAACTGTCCAGTATGCACCTGACGAGATGCAGAGACATATGCCAGGCAATACATTGTGCAACATATATGTCTATGACTATGTTTATATGTCGTTGTCAATAGACTGCACCAAATGCCCAAAAGTATTATATGAGGTTTATATTACGAGTTTCTGTTAGTTGTTTATCTGCAGGTTCCCAAAATACCTATTTTGTTCTACCATCAACCAATTCTATAACATAAAAACTTAATGTGGTATTTGGGAAAGTTTTCTTCAGACGTCCGGATAGACAACTTTTCCCCCTTCCCCATTGTAATAATGTCTAAGTTGCATACCGTAGACCGTTTTCTCTCAGCCTGAATAATACAAATTGTTTTTTCTTTCTCATATTGACCCTCAGACTCATTAAACTCTGTATATTCATGAATCAAGGAAACACAAGAGTAGCCATCATTGTAAAGATGCATCCTGACGTATGCCAGATAAACTCCTCCCGAAGACGCTGTAAAAATGCCTGTGGTTGAGTTGAACTGACATCCTGCAATGAATGTGGGAATTACTCCAGATAATGCTTCAATTCCATCCGGATGGCAGTTTTGATGTAGCGCTGAATCCAACAGCTTCAAGTTCTACACAATTAGAAGAATAATTGAATGTTATTGAGTAAGTAAAACCATGATTAAAAAAGAGACAAATAGCACTCGTTGATCATGTAATGGGAAGAGAGGCAGTGGGAAATATCATGGTAAATGGAGAGATCAGTGGGAAAAGTTGCAGAGGCAGACCAGGAGAAATGATGCTGGATGGACTGAGATAATGGCATGGAGGAATATCACCAGCAGAGTTCATCCAGAGCACAAATGACCGAGATCGAGGGGCATTTGAAACAAGCACGGCGGCAGGTTTATATCTGTCTTAGTTTGGTCTCAATTGTGTGACGTGTCCGACATGGGAGACACCACCAGCCCACACGCAAGGCAGCAGGTCTATATCTGTATTAGTTTGTCTCAATCCCTTATCCTGTCCGGTATGTTAGACACTACCAGGCACTAGGCTGCAGTTTGATACATGTTTTAGTTTGATCTCAATCCTGTGAGCGCAGTACTTATGCAATCGACTTTGTGTTTTGTTGAGTCATCTATTGGTGAATACAGAGCAGATCTCTTGTCAACATCATCCAGCTAGGGAAAGATCTTGTCCGGTAGATACAGAATTAATGAAACATTGTGCTGAAGAATTGAGAGAACATGACACCTTTATAAACAAGACAGCCAGCCAGATAGACAGGACCAGAAAACGAGAGAGAGAGAGAGAGAGAGAGAGAGAGAGAGAGAGAGAGAGAGAGAGAGAGAGAGAGAGAGAGAGAGATAGAAAGAAAGTGAGAGGGTGAAAGAGAGATTGAGAAAAAAAAAAAATATATATATATATATATATATATATATATATATATATATATATATATATATAGAGAGAGAGAGAGAGAGAGAGAGAGAGAGAGGCCACCAACATAAATTAGAGATATAAACCACATTGGTTGCATAGATATTCAAGCCGCGCTAGAGAACTGAGAGCAAGAAATAACTACTGTAACAGCGCTACAAAGTAAAGCATACTGCTGGAGAATGATCACAATAAATGTGATTACTCAGATTAGACATAAATAATTCTATGCACATGAGGAAGTAGAAATCAGCTGCTATAATTGCAAAATAAAAAAAAAAAATAAAAACAATTTGACAAAAGGAAACATGATAGATTGGATTCAACATATAAATTATTGGGACAATGTTGACTTATTGACGGCCTCATCAAAACTTCGATCATCTAAGATGTATTTTACCAATCTTTTAGAAACATCTGGGGAGATACCACGCCAAAACACCACAAGGAGCTAAGAGTGTGTAACTAAATTAAGGAACACGATTCAATTACAACCAAGATGGCGGTGTAAACTTTCGCTTCGATTCGGAGATTTAATGTGTTCTGTGCGTGTTTCTTAATATCAATCTGTTCAAATAAGGATGAACCTACGACAGGTCCAGCAAACCGGTAGGGAATTTATTTGTTGAAGTACTATTGCTCGAGAATTATGGAGGAAATTGACAGAAAAACGCAACTCTATCAGCGTTCACGCCGGAAACACACCAAAGCTGAACAACAAGGAACGTCCTATAAACAACAAGCGACCAACAACACCTAAATTTCGAAGCAGATAGCAGACATTCGGGACTTGAATGTTACGGGTCTAGGAAACAAGGAACCAACTCTCGTAGAATTTATGAAAACATCAAATATACAAATATTATAACTCGCAGATACTAGGAAATATTGGCAGAATACAAAACGAATACATGAAGGCTACGTTCTTATATGGAGTGGCGTCGACCAGCAAGCTACAGCTAAACATGGAGTGGGTTTTTTAGTTTCATCCAGAAAAAGCGAAAGCCATTATCAACACTAAATTTATATCGGTAAGGATAATACTAGTACAGATCAAAGAAGGAAATAGAACAACAACTTTTATACAAACATACGCCCCATGTAACGACACTTACAACGACGAAGACAAAGACGAGTATTTTGATAAACTTGCAGACACGTTAAATAACTGTCAGGGAGACAGATGAACTTTTTGTAATAGGTGATTTTAACGGAAGAATAGGTACACGAAGAACACAGTGGAATGATTGCATGGAGGGCCATTCAGCGACACAGAGACTGATTCTATCAGCAATGTCAACGTCTACTCAACATATGCTCCGAACACGGACTAATAATAGCAAATAGTTTTTTTCAACATCGTCATAGGCACACCATGACCTGGTATAAATGGAATGACATAGATCAAGCATCTCAACTTGACTTTATTCTAATTAGGAAATCAGACAGAGGACTACTATTAGATTCAAGAGCACTCCCAAATACAGACATTGATACTGATCACAAACCAGTCATAATAAAAACGATTCCAACATACAGGAAAATAAGAAACAAAAAGGTAACAACACATGTCATCAATTATAGGAGGCTTCATGAAAATACGGTTAGAGACGAATTCAATCACAAAATTAAAATAAAAAAAACTACATAAGAACATCCCTGACGACTGCTCAAGTGTAGATAAGGAATGGGCATTTTTTAAGGCTGCCATGCTCGACACACTGGAAAATAAACGTGGAACAAAGAAAGTAGGGCAAAACAAAAGATTAAGAACAGCATGGTGGAACAATGAAATTAAATATAGCATATTTAAAAAGAAGGTAGCTTCACAAAATGGATCACAACCAAATCTGAACAAGACTATGTTACTTTCAGAATTGCACGATGAAATGCCAAACGAACAATTAGAACATCTAAAGATGAATCCTGGAGAATCTAAGGTGAACAGATGGCGACGCTTAGCAAAGACTACCCAAGAGAATTTTATAAATGTGTCAATGCAATGAGAAACAGAGATGTATGCTACAACCCAACTACCATCATAAACAGCAAAGGAGGTATACCAATATTTAATCCACAACAAAGACTAGCAAGGCGGTCAGAATACTTTCAAGAACTACTTAACCCCACACATAACATAGACAATTTTACTTTTGTGCCTAAAAGTCATGGACAACAAGAACCAAATTGTATACCTGCAGAAGTCAAAGCAGTTATACAGAAAAGTCCTAAACACAAATCGCCTGGTCCAGATGGAATAACCACAGAAGCTATTCAGGCCTGTGGGAAAACAGGAGTTAAATGGCTAACAAGACTTTTCAATATAGCATGGGAAGAAAGAAAAGTCCCAGATGATTGGCAACAGACAATAATAGTACCAATATGGAAAAAGAAAGGCAACATGAGAGAGTGTGAAACATACAGAGGTATATCACTCCTCAGCCATATAGGGAAAATGTATGCAAAACTATTGGAACAAAGAGCTAGACCCATAGTTGAACAACAGTTAAGCAAAGTACAATTCGGTTTTCGGAGAGGTAAAAGTTGCACTGATGCACTATTTACACTTAGACAAATATGTGAAAAAACTATCGAATATAGTGACCAGCAGAATATTGTGTTTGTAGATCAGGAAAAGGCTTTCGATAGAGTAGACATATACAAATTATGGACCATCCTTGAAGACTATGGGATACAAGGGCAATTGCTAGAGAACATCATAGCCATGTACCACTCAAGCCGAAGTGCAGTAAGAACACAAGAAGGTATATCAGGTATGTTCACAGCCAATACAGGAGTGAGACAGGGATATGTGCTCTCTCTTCTGCTATTTAATGTCTACATGGACAGAATATCCAAAAAAAAGCAAGTCTTGACAGAACAGATTCAGAAAATTTAGAACTCTTTACTCCAGATGAAACAACTGATCCACAGGAAATAAATGAACTTCTATTTGCAGACGATCAGTGCCTGTTTTACAGCGATGAGGGCAGACTACAACATCATATTAATAATCTGAGTTCAACCTGCAGCAGATACAATATGAGTATAAACACAGCCAAAACCGAAGTAATGCAAGTTAGCAGATCGCCGGGCCCATTAAATATACAGATAAATAGCACAACTCTGAAACAAGTTAAAGAATTCAAATATCTTGGAAGTATGATCACAGAAGATGGAAGATTGGACAGAGAGATCGAAATCAGATGTCAAAAAGCTAGTGCACTTATATATCAACTATCACCCTTACTGAAACATCCAAATAATATACTGAAACATACCCATGTCCGCAAAACGACAGATAAAAAACAGCATATTCACACCAACCCTATGTTACCAATCTCAAACCTGGACTTTATCCAAATCACACCTTCGCAAAATCAACACCTGAGAGATGAGATGCCTGAGGAGAGCTGTCAACCTAACAATCCGAGACCGAGTAAGAAATGCTGTTATCAGACAGACTGTGGAACAACACCTTGTGCCACATTTATTGAAAGGCAGAAGATCAAGTGGTTGGCCATGTCCTTAGAATGCAACACCAACAACTACCATCACTGGCCTTACATCTAAGATAATCTGAGACAAGACCGAAGAGGACGTCCAAGAAGGCAATGGATTGACGACATCAAAGGCATTGTACAATCATACGAAATGACACTATCCAGTGCCGCTCACCGGGCGCTGAAACGCAAATTATTCCTCCCCACGACGCTTGACGGCAGAAGTGGAAGATGATGATGATGATGATGATGATGATGATGACGATGATGATGATGATTCAATTACGCAAGCTAGCATTTATATCTTTGCAACATTATGAAGCCCTCTATAGGCCGGATACAAATAGAGGTGTAAACACCATGGTACCTAACCTACGGGATCACATGTTACTTGTTCCACGGAACATCAATTAGCTGTCATTAAGCAAATTCGTTCCGCTGCTGTCAGAGGTGCTACACATTTAGATTTTGAAGCAACATTCACGGCAACAATAAAATGTGCCACGGAAATATGTTGAACATATTACTGCAGGAGAAACAAAACCAAAGGTAAGACCTGTTAATGGAGAATCAATGATAGTGTGTTCTGTTTTGTCAGAACAGGCTCAAGATCAATAAGACCACATATCTAGGTTGTGCCTGTCAAACAGAATGAACCATACAAAGACATCTGTGTATGCTTGGATGTGTCTGCTAAAGACAGAACTACTTAACGACTGGCGACAACATTGTTAGGAAGATTCTTGGCCTAACCAATTCCTATGACAAAGAAAGAAGTAAGTTACTTGTTAGGACTGATCAGTTACAATAGTACAGTGGTTCTCAACCGGTGGGGAATTCCTCCCCCCAGGGGGGAATTTTAGGGTTTCCGGGGGTGGGGGGGGGGGGGGGTGGGGGGGGGGGGGGGGAGAATGAAGACCATTTCAAGATCGCGTTAATATGAGAACCGATTACTTGATATTGTTTTTTCCTTCATACTTTACATCCTTCTAAAATTCATTTTATAAAGTAAGTAGACCCACAAATCATGTTTTATGTGGATGTCTAGACTTGTTTTAATATGTGCTATTAAATTTACCTTCCATTTTTACGTATACTGTGTAGGGGTGGGGGGATTTTTAGATAGGAAATATGAAAGGGGGGGGGGGGATGACGTTCTGAATTATGGTGAAGGGGGGCATGGGCCAAAAAGGTTGAGAACCACTGCAATAGTAGGTTGGTACTCAATTTCTCAGACATACACATATAATTAGTAAAGTCAAATCTCACAAAGAGACAATGCCCTAAAAGTGGATTGAATTCCATAGTTTACTTGGATCCAAACAATGGTCCGCGTATTTTTTTCCAATGATCCAGCTTTACACATGCCTCTTCTTTCGTTTCCATTTATCTTCAGAACGGATGCCAGAACAATAGCAATGTCAACATGTTGATCAATGCCTGTATACTGTCTTTTATGTGGGCAGAACGTTAACATAGGTGAGAATAAATATTCAGTTAGATGGCTTTCAGATTGTAGTAAAACTACAGAAAAGAATGGCTTCTCCAAGATGAGACATCGACACAATGTAAAGATATCGATCATCATCATCATCATCATCTTCCACTTCTGCCGTCAAGCGTCGTGGGGAGGAATAATTTGCGTTCCAGCGCCCGGTGGACGGCACCGGATAGTGTCATTCCGTGTGGTTGTACAATGTCTCTGATGTCGTCAATCCATTTTCTTCTTGGACGCCCTCGTGGTCTCGTCGCAGATGATCTTTGATGTAAGGCCAGTGATGGTAGTTGCTGATGTTGCATTCTAAGGACATGGCCAACCACTTGATCTTCTGTCTTTCAATAAATGTGGCACAAGGTGTTGATCCCACAGTCTGTCTGATAACAGCATTTCTTACTCGGTCTCGGATTGTTACGTTGGCAGCTCTCCTCAGGCATCTCATTTCGCAGGTGTTGATCTTGCGAAGGTGTAATTTGGATAAAGTCCAGGTTTGAGATTGGTAGCATAGGGTTGGTGTGAATATGCTGTTTATTATTTGTCGTTTTGCGGACATGGGTATGTTTGGATGTTTCAGTAAGGGTGACAGTTGATATGTAAGTGCACTAGCTTTTTGACATCTGATTTCAATTTCTCTGTCTAATCTGCCATCTTCTGTGATCATACTTCCAAGGTATTTGAATTCTTTAACTTGTTTCAGAGGTGTGTTATTTATCTGTATACTTAGTGGGTCTGGCGATCTGCTAACTTGCATTACTTCGGTTTTGGCTGTGTTTATACTCATATTGTATCTGCTGCAGGTTGAACTCAGATTAGTAATATGATTTTGTAGTTTGCCTCGTCGCTGTTAAAACAGGCACTGATCATCTGCAAATAGAAGTTCATTTATTCTCTGTGGGTCAGTTGTTTCATCTGGAGTAAAGAGTTCTAAATTTTCTGAATCTGTTCTGTCGAGACTTGCTTCTTTGGAAATTCTGTCCATGTAGATATTGAATAGCAGGGGAGAGAGCACACATCCCTGTCTCACTCCTGTATTGACTGTGAACATATCTGATATACCTTCCAGTGTTCTTACTGCACTTTGGCTCGAGTGGTACATGGCTATGATGTTTTCTAGCAGTTGCCCTTCTATCCTTTAGTCTTCAAGGATGGTCCATAATTTGTATCTGTCTACTCTATCAAAAGCCTTTTCCTGATCTACAAACACAATATTCTGCTGGTCACTATATTCAATAGTTTTTTCACAAATTTGTCTAAGTGTAAATAATGCATCAGTGCAACTTTTACCTTTCCGAAAACCGAATTGTGCTTTGCTTAACTGTTGTTCAACTATTGGTCTAGCTCTTTGTTCCAAAAGTTTTGCATACATTTTCCCTATATGGCTCAGGAGTGATATACCTCTGTATGTTTCGCACTCTCTCATATTGCCTTTCTTTTTCCATATTGGTAATATTATTGCCTGTTGCCAATCATCTGGGATTTTTTCTTTCTTCCCATGCTATATTAAAAAGTCTTGTTAGCCATTTAACTCCTGTTTCCCCACAGGCCTGAATAACTTCTGTGGTTTTTCCATCTGGACCTGGTGATTTGTTTTTAGGACGTTTCTGTATAACTGCTTTGACTTCTGCAGGTGTGAAATTTGGTTCTTGCTGTCCCTGGTGTTTAGGCACAAAAGTGAGGTCTCCTATGTTATCTGTGGGGTTAAGTAGTTCTTGAAAGTATTCTGCCCACCTTGCTAGTCTTTGTTGTGGATTAAATATTGGCATACCTCTTTTGCTGTTTATGATGGTGGTTGGGTTGTAAAGATATCGATAACTGCAGAAAATAACTCAATAGACGTTTTGTTGTGACATTTGAGGACGATTCTCTACATCTGTCTGATAATGCTTAGTAATTTGTTTTCACTAAATTATGCCAACAAATATATAAATTATTTATTAACACGATTTTTTTTTTCTTTTCGCATATCCTTTACAGGACATCGCTGTAAACATCAGCATCTTTCAGCTGATTGTTGATTTCTTGGCAAGATAACGCTCAGTAGTTTGCCATTGCTTTCTGAGCTACCGGCTCACATACCCCGTAAGTTACCAATGCGACGAGAACCGCTACCTATTCTCGCGCAGGTTACGTTCCTCACGCGGATATACGGGATTACGGAGAAAACGTTAACCCCTAGGCCAGGGAGACCGGCATTAACACGATTAGCCTTGCGAATATAAATAATAATTTTCCCTGAGAAAATATTACTGGCTATACAGAATCTGTTATCCAGAATCGCAGAACAGCTTAAAATCGGTTCTCAATATAGTTGGCGCATTTAGTAGCCTACAGGGCTTGTTATTCACTTTCCTAGCTTTCATCTTTATCTAATTACATTTCGTTTAGATGTTTATGGTGATACTGAAGAAGATAATTATGATCAAAATGTAAATACTGAGCACAACCCACTACTAGCAACGCTAATAAATTCTGGTATGATCCGGTTAGCGGGGTAGGGGTATCCCCTATCAAAGGAGATGTAAGACGCCTCCTTTCCTCCGTTAGTCTACGGGACACCCTTGGGCAAGGTGGAGTACCCGTTTAGCCCCCGATCAAGGTTACGTGAAGCCATGGAAGCAGGTGGTGGATGGAGTGTGAGAGCAACCGATAGATTGTTGTTGGTTATGGTCTTGCACTCTGCGGCGATAGGCAGATGATCTCATCAGTAGAGACAATGGCTATGGCCACCGACTAGTACAGTCACTGCCCAGAAGGAAAGCAATGGCAAACTACCTTCTGCAAAACTTGCCAAGAAACCATAACAACCATGAAAGAAAACATAATAAGAAAGAGATCTGGTGGCTAGACCCCCAGGCCAGGCAGATCAGATAACACTGGGGAAGAGTGTGACACAGGGACCAGTACTAGTAATCGTGATGACGGAGTTAATCCTGACTGTGTTACCAAGGAAATCCCCTGTGTCAGACTAAGAAACAGAGTGAGAATAGCAACGTGGAATGTGAGAAGTCTGTATGAGGGAAAGCTTAAAGTAGTGTGTGATGAGATTGAGAGGTTAAACATTCAAATTTTAGGAATTAGTGAACATCGCTGGAGCGGGAAGGGACATTTTACAACTGAAAATGGAAGTATTTTCATTTATTCTGGTAGAGATGTGGGAGGCCAGAGTGGAGTGGCATTTTGTTTATATAAGACAACTGCGAAAGCTTTAATGGGATATAATCCAGTTAGTGATAGAATCCTCATTATTAGACTTAAAGGCCGTCCAAAAACACAACTCTCATACAGATATATGCACCTACTTCAACATCAGAGGAGGACGAAATTGAAGATTTTTACAACACACTACAAGACACATTAAATAAGATTGGTCATAATGATATAGAAATAATAATGGGAGATTTTAATGCAAAAGTAGGTGCAGGAAGAGCCGAAAATGAGAGACACGTTTTAGGAAAATTTTGATTAGGAAATAGAAATGATGCAGGTGACAAATTAATTGAATTTTGCACAGAAAATGAGTTAACGATAGCCAACACGCTTTTTAAACAACATCCAAGAGGACTCTTCACATGGAAGTCTCCAGACAGTATTACCAAAAATCAGATAGATTATAATTTAATACAAAGAAGATGGAGATCAAGCATAACAATTGCTAAAACCCTACGAAGTGCAGACTGTGATACAGATCATCAGTTATTAGAAGCAGATCTGATATTAAAACTCAAAAAGCTTACCCGAGGACCAAGGCCACTTCTTTTTGATCTCACAAAAATACCGGATGCATACAACATAGAAGTTAGGAATCGCTTTGGGGTCTTGATGTCTGTACAAGAAGAAATGACACCCGATGAACTGGCAGTACAAGCTAGAGATATCTTGATAACTGCAGCCAAAGATTTCATTCCGACCAAGAAAAAGCAACTGAAGCCATGGATTACATCAGACACATTAGAATTAATAAAACAACGAAGGGAGCTGAAACAGAAAGGAGATGAATCCGATAACAGCAGGATGAAGTATAAATCTTTAACTCGAGAAATAAGAAAGAACACAAGAAAGGACAAAAATCAATATATACAAGATTGCTGTACCAGAATAGAGCAATATCATAAGACTGGAAGAGATTATGAAATGTTCAAAGAAATGAAGTTATTGACAAGAAATGTTCAACCTCAATTGAATGTTAACTGTGACAAGATGGGAAATACCTTAACAGAATCTAGACAAATTATAGAAAGATGGCAGGAGTACAGCAGTGGAATGTATGATATGAGTGACAGTGAGGATATGAATGAGATACATGAGCCAATGACAGCAGAGACAGAACCTGAACCCTCATTAGATGAAATTGCTTGGGCTATAAAGAACCTGAAGAATGGTAAATCACCTGGATGTGATGAGATACCAGCTGAACTAATTAAAGCGGGAGGAGAAGAAAGCATACACATATATCATGCATTATGTACACAGATTTGGAAATATGGTATATGGCCAAAAGATTGGAAGAGAACTATCTTCATTCCAATACCAAAAAAGGGCAACCTGAAACTATGCACCAACTATAGAACTGTTGCCCTGATCAGTCATGCAAGTAAAATTCTACTAAAAGTCATAATGCGAAGACTTCGTAAGAAAATGGAAGAAGAGATTAACGTGGTTCAAGCTGGATTTAGACAAGGAAGAGGAACAATAGATCACATATTCAACATGCGTTTAATAATAGAGAAGTGCAGAGAATTTAATGTAAACCTATTCTCATGTTTTGTGGATTATTCAAAGGCATTTGACTGTGTACAACATCAGAAACTTTGGGAAATCATGAGGAATATGGACTTTCCATCACATGTAGTACAACTCATAAAAATGCTCTATCTAGACTAACAAGCAGCAGTTAGAATAGATGGCGAGACATCAGATTGGTTTGACATCAAGCAAGGAGTCCGTCAGGGGTGCGTGCTGTCACCCTATTTGTTTAACCTGTACGCCGAAAATATAATGAGAAATGTAAGAGATTATATAAACAGGGAGCTATATGATGCCCTAAATATCGGCGGTCATGACATACCAGAGATTCGATATGCTGATGATACAGTATTACTATCCACAACACAGAATGGCATAGAAAACCTATTAGCCTCAAGCCAATTGAATAGTGACAATCACAACTTATATCTTAACATAGCAAAAACAAAGATAATGCATACAGATAAAACTACTATGGAGAAAGAAATATACATTAATGGGGGGAAAGTGGAGGTGGTGGAAAATTTTGAATGTCTTGGGTCATTGATTACCAACAACGGTGACACAATGAAAGAAATTAAACGGCGACTATTCATTGCTGTCAAAGACTCGACCGCATCCCCTTCGCCAGGAAGAGCAGTCAATCTTGAAGAGACCAGGAGGGGATACGGTGCCCGAGGGAAGGGCATGGGAGATGAGGTAATAAGAGTTGGGTGACCATTCCCTCATGAGACACGCAGGCGGTGTTCAGAGAGTTAGCACTCTAATCACGATAACATCACGCCTCGTGGTAGCCACAGAGAAGTTGAGTATACACTCAACTTGCCACGTCTGCCATCAGCGTGCCATGTGAGGCAACACGCACCAAGGTGAAGGTCAATCCGCGTGGTGTGTGACCACGGGATGAAAGATTGGCAGACGGCCGGACGGGACTTGTAGTGTACACCTCGTTAGAGTAGCGATAGGGGTATTTGTGCTTATTTGTGTAGAAAGTTAGCATAGGGGTAGCAGCTCGTGATAGATAATACTGTGGCTGTATGTTGTGTGTTTCAATAGCGACTGTTCACTGCTTGTAGCGAGCCAACGGCAATAAATGTACCATTTAATTTCCTCGCACACGACTTGCAAGTTTTCTTGTATGGTGTGCCAGAAGTACCCGATGATGCCTGTCAGTTGAGTTGTTGACAGGCAAGGGTAATTGTGGTGTCAGAAGTGAAGCTTGAACGTAAGTTCAAGCTAATCCACTCATCCACGGGCTCTGGACTAGGGTTTAATTTTTGTAGTGACGGTAATTTGTGCAAACGAGAGCAATTTGCGGGCTAGAAATATGCCTATCGTGACGAAATATAGTGTTTAATTGTGTTTATTTAGTGAAATCAGGTATTCTGCAAAGCTGTAAGTATTAATATTCTTGCTTTCTTATATTTATTTATGTATTTACCAATTTATTCTTGAATAAGCACCAAACATGATTCAGGGCGGAGCGATACACCGCCAGCCGACAATATCGATTTTTGGAAACTAAAAATAACGCTGTGCTGTGACGTGGAGTGATTGACAAACAGTTGGTCTGCGTCATTAGCATAAAGCAATCGAGTGTTAACAAGATCGCTTAGCGGCTGCCCGCCTGAATCTGTGCTTTATATCGTTTATTATTTATTTATTTGAATTACTAAATGAATATATTTATTTATTTAAACATTATTATGTTATTTTTATTCATTTAAAAGCAGTTATTCATATTTTTGGTTCTACTTTCTCTTTGTTTACCGTCACGAAGGAACTATTTTTTGCCGAGCAGATGAGACTTGGCTGCACAACGCTTACAGAAATTAACTAGGTTAGTAACGAAAGACAATTACTGTTAGAACAAAGACAGGACATTGACATTAAATTTAATTAATACATATTCTAGTTGTTCGTGAGTCTGTCATTGTCTAAGTCATTGTCCTTAGTTGTCGAGTAAATCATATCGTGCAGTAGGCGTGTTTACTGCTGCCCTGCATATCAGAGGGCGAACAACAGCTGAGTACTTACGCCGGGGTGCCAAATATAGTGTCCTACTTACGAAACGTGTCTCCACCCGAAGGTACCAAACAAGGTGACCGGTGTCAACGGAGCTTACGTTCCCTGATTCTCGGGAACATTAAGTTGAGTATACCTATATTTTTGGCATGCATTGTGATTAATAGTGCATCTCTTTTTCAGCTTGTGATACACTATCATATTTTTTGTGCTCTGATATTCCAACATAGAATTTTGTGCAACACATAAACTGGAAATAAAATTAATATTCCTTAACGAGGAACAAATAGATAACATTGTAGATAAATAGGTAAATAAACAAAGCAGTGTAGGTCAACGCAAGCTAATTAGTCAACATCATGGCTACGTTAGCGGATTTTGTAAAAGCAGGCAAAGAAATGCAATACACAGGTAAAGAGCTAGAAGAATATGCTGATAAGAAGTTTAAAGAAGCAAAAGATGCTGAGAGAGACGAACGCGCACAAGAAAGACAGCATCAAAAAGATATGGCACAACTAGCTGAGATAACAAAACAAAAACAGCTAGAAGATGACAAACAGATTAAACAAAAACAGCTAGAAGATGACAAACAGATCAAACAACAACAGTTAGAACATGATAAGGAGATGAAACAAAAGCAATTAGATCAAGAGAAAGAATTAAAACAAAAGGAATTAGAACTAAAGCAAAGGCAACTAGAGCAAGAAAGAGAACTAAAGGAAAAACAAATTCAAGTAGAATCAGAGACACAATTGAAGATGAAAGGTATGGATGTAGACTCACACGCAGAGATCTCTGCCACTAAACTAAAAAGCCAACAAGAGGAAAATAAGTTCAACAAATACAAAAATATTATCAAACCATATTGCAAAGAAGATTCCATATCAGCCTGGACAGAGAATGTAGAATATCAATTTAAATATCACCAAGTTCCTTTAGATATGTGGGCTCCTATTTACATGAAGAATCTAAGTGGTGAGCCCCTTAAAGTAATAGAATCTATACCTATTGAGCTTAGATCTAGCTATCAATACATCCATGATAGGATTATGCAGCACTTTTTACTTGATGCCCCTGGGTATCAAGGTTCAGTTCTCAAATCTAAAACCTAAACCTAGTGAAACCTTTATTGATTATGTTTCAAATGTACAGAGTGTACTAAACAGGTGGCTTAAAGCAGCTAACATAGGTAAAGACTTTGATAGATTAAAAAACCTAATAGCTATGGACAAGGTTATATCTACTATACCTTCTCCTTTTGCCAAGTTTTTGCAGCAGTCAGACATTGAGAACATCGAGCAGTTCGAAAAAAAAGGCTCAGCATATTTTTCTTCTAACAGAGAGATTTTTAAGACCTCAAGTGACTCTGAAATAGTTTCCTTTGTGAAAGACCAACCCAAAAACTATCAGAGCAACAGAAAACCTTTTCAGAAATATGAAAAGAAAGACAGAAAAGTGTCAAAATGTATTTATTGTCAACAGATGCATGACACTTATTCTATGTGCGACAAATCGCCGAACTATCCGGCGCATCTTGAAAATGTTATCAAGAAGCAGCAAAATAAAAGATCGGCATACAGGCGGGCAATAAAATGTTTTTTTTTGTTCCTGCTATGGCCATTATTCTAATAAGTGCCTTGGCCGCCAACGTATGAAAGCTAACAATGCTATTTTGATTGACACCTCTTCAGATGGTGGTAGTGAGGATGAGTGTGAGAGTGAAAATGAAACTGAGGTTGACTTGCCTTTCAACAAAGCTGAAGATGTGTGTGGTGCAAACGATATGTTAAGCTTTGACAGCTGTGAACGATGTCACCAGTTCCATGCAGACGGAAAACTAGAATGTGGACATACAGTACCGTTCTCATCTGAGAATGTAAACGCAGCACTAGCCTCCAGAGGCAATTTGGTGTTCCACAATGCAATGGTCAATAATGTACCATGCCAATGTTTGCTGGATAGTGGCAGCACCCTTATTGGTCTTCGAAAAGAATTAGTGAGTCCGGGTGATTACACAGGTGACACTGTGAAATGCCGAACCTTTTCGGGTAACGTTGAGATCTACCCTTTGGCAAAAGCACACATTAATACTCCTTTTCTTTCGGGTACCTTTACTTGTGCAATACTTGACAACCCTTGTACTGATTTAATTTTGGGGTGCTTACCCCAACTGAAACAATGTACTAGTGATGAAATAGTTGCATGGGAGAAATTGAATGCAGCTAATGCAACAACAAGAGCAGACAGTGTGAAACATCAAGACACACTACAAGATGAGAGACTCCTGTTGCTTTCTCCAACTGGCACAGATGACACCAGCAGACAGAAATTTATAGAACAGCAGAAAGCTGATTCTAGTGTGTCTCCATACTTGAAATTATTAAAAGATAAAGCCAAAGTGACCAAAAATGCCTCATGGTTTTTTAGACTTAATAATGGCATTTTAACTAGATATTATACTACTGGTAACCATGAGATTCAGCAAACGGTGTTACCTGAACAACATCGTCTAACTGTGCTAAAGATTGCACATGAGTCACCGTTTGCTGGTCATCTGGCATATGATAAAATCAGGGCCAGAATTCAGGCTCATTTCTATTGGCCAGGTTTTTGTAATGATATAAAATTATTTTGTCGTTCTTGTAATGTCTGTCAACAATTAGTACGCAAGGGTAAACATCCTACAGCTGAAGTACAACCTTCTACACTGGCTTCTAGGCCATTTGAGAGTGTGGCGGTAGATATTGTTGGACCCCTGAACCAGGTGTCCAGCAAAGGAAATCGCTTCATATTGACAATGGTCGACCTATGTACAAGGTGGGTTGAGGCAGTAGCTTTGAAATACATCACCTCCAAAGACGTTGCCAACGTATTTCTACACCTGTTCTCACGATTCGGATTCCCACGGACCATTTTATCCGATCGTGGAACTCAGTTCATATCGGCTGCAACGCAAGCCCTTACAAAAATGTTAGGCATTAAACAACATTTTACTACAGCATACCATCCAGCCAGCAATGGAATAGTTGAGAAAATTAACGGTGACCTAAAGCACATGCTGGCTAAGGTGACAGCAGAAAACCCAGCTGATTGGGATACACTGTTACCAACAGTGCTGTTCGCCTATCGGGAGATTCCCCATTCAAGCACGGGTTTCTCACCGTTTGAATTAGTTTACGGGGCTAACCCACGTGGACCCCTAACCATTTACCATCAGGTAATAACGAATTCTATAGAAATTCCTACCCCTAAAACACCTTATGAAATGGTGACAGAAACACGAGACAAGATCATGAAATCGTGTGTTATAGCTAAGGCAGCTTTGGAGAGGAAGGGTCAAATCTACCGCCAATATGCCAACAAAGGGGCAAGAACAATTGAACTTAAACCAGATCAAGACATACTCTTGCTACTTCCAGACAAAAGAAATTTACTATTGACTTCATGGCAAGGGCCATTCAAGGTGGTACGTAGAATTTCGGATGTTGACTATGAAATATCGATAAACGGACACTTAAAGATATTCCATGTCAACATGTTGAAACCTTACTTTTCAAGACAAGAGACAGAAGTAGTGACAGACGAACAGAGTGCACCAACACCTAGTGATCAGACGACAGACATACACAACGCAACTACACTAGTTAGCGAGACTGGCAGTTCCGACAATGGCAATGCACCTATTGAGTTAACAGAATACGCACTTAGTACCACCACCGTACTGAATCAGGTAGACGACGACGGAATGGAACTACCCGTTCCCATTGTAGACAAAACTGCGACATTGGACAGTATACATATAGATCAGGGACTAACAGACATTCAACGACGACAATTAGTGAAATTAGTTACTGAATACAAAGACCTATTCTCTGACATCCCAGGTAGGACGGACAGAATCGAACACTCCATTATTCTTTCGGACTCTAAGCCGATTAAATGCAGGCCGTACTCTATCCCACTCAGCTATAGGGAAAATCTAAATAAGGAAATTCTTAATTTAGAAGCTAGTGGGATTATCCAAAAGTCTACATCTGAGTACTCTTTCCCAATCGTCCTAGTTAAGAAGAAGGATTCCACAATTCGTCTGTGCGTGGACTATCGGAAACTCAATAACATCACTAAGATCGACGCAGAACCTATTCCTTCCTGCGAAGATCTTATCTTGGACATGTCTACTTCTAAAATCTTTTCAAAACTAGATCTCACTAAGGGATATTGGCAGGTCCCTATGCAGGCTCAATCTATGCATCTTACTGCGTTTTCAACACCTTTAGGACTATACGAGTGGCGATTTCTTCCTTTCGGACTTCGAAATGCTCCTGCCACTTTCGTGCGCTTAACTAGAGATCTATTACATGGAGTGACGAATACTGTGACATATATAGATGATATAAGTGTCCATACTGAAGACTGGACAACACACTTACTGAAACTCAGACATGTCTTTGACAGGTTGCGACTCTTCGGTCTCACTGTCAAACCGAGCAAAGTTGAATTGGGCCTAAAAGAAATTGAATTTTTGGGTCATGTCATCTCTCAAGGTCAACTGAAGACTGACAATAGGATTATTACAAAAATTATGAATCTGACCATTCCGACCACGAAAAAACAGGTCAGAAGCCTTCTGGGATTAGTAAACTACTATAGTAAATTTATTCCAAATTTAGCGGAAATTACAAGTGTATTTTCCAATGTTTTAAAAGCATCTGTAAAATTGGATGTGAAAGATGCATTATTAATTTCTGCATTGTCAAAATTGAAAATTCTTTTTAGTAATGTACCAATCCTTCGCTTGCCTAACCCGAGGCTCGTTTATTATCTTAGGACAGATGCCAGCAGGATCTCCATCGCTGCAGTCCTAGGCCAATTTTATGAGGGCATCTTCCATCCGATTTGCTACGTGAGCCGTAAGATCACACCTGCCGAGTCCAGATATTCTATATCAGAGTTGGAAGCCCTAAGCGTCGTCTATGCGGTGAGAAAGCTCCATCGATTTCTGGCGGGTGTGCACTTCATTGTCCAGACCGACAATTCTCCCATCACGGTCATCCAGAGTGGTGTGCATCGAAATGACCGGATATACAGGTGGTCTCTTATTTTACAGAACTATACATTTAGTATAGAACATATCAAGGGTAAGGACAACATTCTGGCCGATACCCTTAGTAGACCATCTGGGGTAGAAATACCTGAAATCCCACATATAAATGTAGAGTGATAGTTAGTACATGTATACATTATAATAGTCTATATAAAATAGGTTACATACACATCGACAGTATATGCTTAATCATGTACCAAGAACAGTGAACTATCATGTGTCCGTAGACATTAAGTCAAGAACTGTGCTGCAGAACGTAAATATCACCGTGTGAACAAGGACAGATCGTTTCCAACTAAGCTCCATTCCGGTGTATCATTGGTGTGAAACGCAGAAAACAGTGTCAGAACAGTGCGTAATTACAGACACGAAAAGGCGGAGCTACGACACCAGCAAACTCTACACGTGCACTACCGATAGAACATGATGATGACTGTGCAAAATATTTCAGATACCCAGGCAAAGTGTGTAGATATATTATGCCTATACAAGCAATGTACAAACATGAAGGCAACTACTAACCTGTGGGAACTGAATACCATGTATATAAACTTAATGTGATATGTAATATAATATTTTAAGATAGTGATAAAGTAGATGTAGGTTAGGAAATATAATAGTTCTCATTTAGTTTAATAGTGTAGTGAGTACAGTAATTATCCCATTTACTTAACTTAAATTTAAATTTAAATATTACTTAGACTTAAGAATAGTTAATTACAAGCTAAATTAAATTTATGATAGGAATAGTACCATTTAGAGTATTATATTTCATTTACCTTCAGTTTAGTTTAGTTTATTCCATCTTACATGAAACCATACCATCTATCAAACATTACCATTTATTAGTATCATCATTTTACATCAGAATAGGTTAAAAAGAGTAGATAAGTGAACATACATCATTTACACCATTTAGATTAAGAACATCACTCATATAATTCCATTGTACATGTAAAAACATTATTTAGCATAGTATTGAGAAAATTACATAATTTGTGTTCACATCATCCATGTAATTAAGGTACATAACTCACATCACATCCATTACATGTAAATAGTTAGATTACATCCCTTAGATTAGATAAACATAACGATTATCATACACACATCACATAATTAACATGACAAAATTTATTTAACACATTAAATACTTATTGATAGAATTAATATTATTATGTTAGAATGTATAGTTTTATGTCAGTGTAATATAGTGGATGATGAGACCAAGGGAACAAACCATCAACCCTTTCTCATCCGTGTAAATATATTGTAAATACATGACTCGTGCAGCGATTTTCGCACAGTCATTGAGCTCAAATTTCTCAAACTGAGCCAAATCTGTACAGTGTCACTCCAAGGTTTTTAAAATAAGCAGAAGAATTCGTGTGGAAGGATAAAAGATGTATGACAGAATTAAGAGTGAAAGGAGTGTGACAGATGTGTGAAAGCGAGAGAGAATGTAAAACAGACGGGAGAGAGAGAGATCAGTCAGCGTATTCTTCTGCTGCCTGGTTCGAATTTTAATATTTGTCTGTGTTAGTGTTGGTTTTCGTTAGTGAAAATGTGCTAGTATGAATGTGTATCTGCAATATAGTTTAGAACTTAGATTACAGTATTTTGAGTTTCATAACAAGGGATGTAGTCACGAATTAGTGTTATGCACCTGTTTGTGGCCGCATTTAACCAAATTATGACACTTAAAAAACTGACATACATACACATAGGACTTAGAAACATAGTTTAGAAGTTAGATTAGTAAATTAATTACATCCAAACACGCAAACAACCAGAAAAACAAACATATAAATTACATACACTTGTTGTAGATCAAAGGGAGATAACTTCGGGTCAGGGGACATAATAGACAACGAAGAACTATCTTAACAGTGAAATAGAACTTTACACGCGGAAGCGATGTAGGTAAAGCCTGTCGCACACACTCTTGTATAATGGTTGTTAAATATTATATGGGGGGACATGAAGCAATTCATGTGTTGACCCTAAGAAAGTCAACTTTGTATGGGTAGTAAGTTAATTTACTATGTGAGGGCAGGTCTTATAAGACAACGGTCCGGTTCAGACATACCTCTAATAAATATAATATAGCATGTGAGAAGAGGGCTCACGCCAACCAGACAAGTTTGTGGCGATTGCCAGTAGCCACGTAAAGTTTTGCTACATTGTGACAATAGTCAGTAGAAGTCTATTACAGTGCCCAAAACCAGGTTACCTAGAGTCTTTGACAAAAATTAGAGACACTAATTTTTTATAAACCTCTTGCGTCACAACCAATGAGTGAAAGTTGATGACGCAACACAGGAGGGGTGGGTGTGTGTCAAAGACTCGACCGCATCCCCTTCGCCAGGAAGAGCAGTCAATCTTGAAGAGACCAGGAGGGGATACGGTGCCCGAGGGAAGGGCATGGGAGATGAGGTAATAAGAGTTGGGTGACCATTCCCTCATGAGACACGCAGGCGGTGTTCAGAGAGTTAGCACTCTAATCACGATAACATCACGCCTCGTGGTAGCCACAGAGAAGTTGAGTATACACTCAACTTGCCACGTCTGCCATCAGCGTGCCATGTGAGGCAACACGCACCAAGGTGAAGGTCAATCCGCGTGGTGTGTGACCACGGGATGAAAGATTGGCAGACGGCCGGACGGGACTTGTAGTGTACACCTCGTTAGAGTAGCGATAGGGGTATTTGTGCTTATTTGTGTAGAAAGTTAGCATAGGGGTAGCAGCTCGTGATAGATAATACTGTGGCTGTATGTTGTGTGTTTCAATAGCGACTGTTCACTGCTTGTAGCGAGCCAACGGCAATAAATGTACCATTTAATTTCCTCGCACACGACTTGCAAGTTGTCTTGTATGGTGTGCCAGAAGTACCCGATGATGCCTGTCAGTTGAGTTGTTGACAATTGCTCTTCACTTGGAATCAAAGACTGGCAAGAGAAGGTCCACCAGAGAGACGAATGGAGACGGATTGTATTTGCAGCAAAGAACCTCAATGGCTCGGAACGCTGAAGAAGAAGAAGAATTCATTGCTCTTCGAAGACTAAAACAGCTGAATAAATTATGCAGTGGGACAGACAGAACTACAAAAATTAGATTTTTAAGAGCATGCATCTTTCCCATTGCAACATACTCCTGTGAGACATGGACACTTACTAAACAAGCTGAACAGCGCATAAACGCTTTTGAATATAAATGTTATAGACGAGATCTAAGAATATCTTGGGTAAAGAAAAGAACAAATGCATCCATACTTCAAGAGTTGAATATTGAAGAAGGTTGGCTATTAAAGACGATAAAACAAGGAAAATTGAAATATTTTGGTTACTTGAAACGTCACGAAAGTTTGGAGAGAACAATAATGGAAAGGTATATGCATGGGAAGAGAGGAAGAGGAAGGCCAAAGAGAAGATGGGTGCATGATGTGGCGGATGATCTCCAGATAGGTGTATCAGACGCGGGACATCTTGCTTATGATCGAGAGGTTTTCCGGAAGGTTGTTATGGAAGAGAGGTTCTGCAAAGGACATGCTACTGAATGAATGAATGAATGAGTGAATGAATGAACCTTAGGCCCATCCACGTCAATGTGGAAGCATCTGTTTATCAGATGTTAAGGATATGCACTTAGTGCTTCCACATTGACGTGGATAGGCCTTAAGTTCATACCAAAATTTATTAGCGTTGCCAGTAGTGGGTTGTGCTCAATAATTAAATCTCAAGTCCCGAAACAACCAAATAAATCAATATGATCTAAATGTCGGACCTGTGTTGTGGTTTAGGTTTATTTTTGCATTTTTACTTTACGTTTACTATTATTATTATTTCAGTCTTTCCCTTTGTGGTTTATGTTAACTGAATTTGGGGTCGTTGTAAGGATTGCCTAATGTTTCTGTGCGTGTTATTTCTCTATATATTTCACAGGAGTCACACGTACCCTAGACGTTGTGATCATATATTCACTTTCTCATTGCGCAACATCACAAACTGCGCTTACCGCTTTTCTTGTAACACGTCGTCGCGACTGTGACAGACAGATCTGCCAGCTTTTGCATCACATCAAGTAACTGAAAAGATCAAAGAATGATCATTTATTACAGTAAACTACTTCATGTTTAAAAAATACTTTCGTTATCTCTCATATTCTGCTCAAGAATTTAGAGGTAAACTAGAGCTGCGTTCTTTCTTTAACAATTAGCACAAATACGAACAGACTGCTGAATTTCTGTATACATCTATCATCATCAAGTGACATTAACTCATTGGGAGTTAGCTCTATGAACTTCCAGCATTCCAGTCTTGCGACTTTAAAATACACTCACACAGATTTCTTTGATCACATTTAGCGACGTTGTAAACACACATGTGACCTTGTCTTTCTCTGGCGTATTCCACTACCCCGCTGTATACCGTCTAAGACATACTTTAGCAAGTAACTGTGGCTGCTTGTACAGCTGAAATACTTGAAGTGTCTGAACTAGATGCAGCAATGCAAGTGTTATGATGGAGCCGAGAGAAAATGCTTTACACTATAAATGCAAGTCCTTGACGTGGTTCAGACAACCTGGACGTCAATGTATCAATGCATTTGTCTTAAAAGAGTTGAAACACAGCCTTCTAGAAGATTCACAACCACCTCTAACGGCATCTATTGTTGCTTCAGGCAATATGGCAACAATAGACCAACTATCGATGGTATGTATATAAAGAATAAGAACTTATAGAAACAATGGAAGAGAAGAAGATTGGACTGATGGAAATAGTGGACACCAGAATAAAGGGGAAGGATGCAAGGAGATCCACCACAGTTAAACATTTGTCTACTCTGGAGCGGAACAGCAAGAAAGAGCAAGACACGGTGAGGGAATAGTCATTGAACCACGGCTAGCAAAAGAAATACTAGAAAAAAAAATATACATATCAGAAAGAATCATAACAGTGAGAATAAAAGAACAGAAAATTACTACATATGTACAGATATACGCACCATGTAATAAAAACAAAAGTGAGCAAGAATGCGAGGAGTTCTACGTAGATATCCATGAAGTACTTAATAAAATAGAGAAGCAGGACAACATCATAGTTATGGCGGACTTAAATGCAAGACTAGGACGTAACAGAGTGGGCATAGAAAAACATCTTGGAGCATTTACAGACCAACATAATAAAAGAAATGATAACGGAGGTAGACAGATAGAGCTATGCAACCAACACGGCCTCTGTATAATAAATACATTCTATAAACACACCGACTCACAAATATACACCTGGTATAAATGGAACGATCTTGCTACCAAGACCAAAATTAAAACACTAAATAACAGAAAGAAGAATATATTAGATGCACGGACTGTGCCCACCTTAAGTATAAACACAGACTACAAAGCAGTTATTTCCACAATAAGAACCAGCAGAAGAAGAAAGCAAAGACCATGAAAATAGACGCCATGCGAATCAGTAAACTTAAATAACATCAAAGACGAGGCTGTGAGGGAAAATTATGAGAAAGAACTAACTTAAATCTTTGTAAAATTACCTATAGAAAGAAAAACAGTGGAAGAAGAATGGGAGATGTTCAAATCAAGCATTTTAAATACTGCAAAAATAACATATGGAACCAAGAAAAAACGAAAAACACGGATTAAGAAAATAACAAGTTGCTGGAACGCAGAAGTAAAGAAAGCTGTGAGGGGCAAAAGGAAAAATATAAAAAGTGGGTGAAGAGCAAACAGGTCCGTGATTACATAGAATATAAAATAGCAAGAAGACACGTGAATAGAATAGAGAAGAGAGAAAAATAAATGTGAGGAATATGGAGAAATCCAATATAAAAACTTCAAGGAGGCAACTGGAAACTTCTACAAAAATAGATCAGTGTAATGAGAACCAGAAGAAAACCATTTGACTCAACTGAAATAATTAACAGCGAAAAAGGTGAACCAGTAAGTGAACAAAAACACATCCTGTTAAGATGGAAGCCATACTTTGAACAACTTCTCAACAATCCATTAGATGCGTCAGGATTTCAGGAAACCGACACGTATGCCACTGAAGAACTAGAACCAGACATACTGAAAGAAGACATTAGAGAAGCCACCAGATTAGCCCCATTGTCCGCAAGGATGACACGCAAATTCGTGAAGCGTTCCATATGTTTTGGGACGCAGAGGTGTTTCCAAGGCACCAGGGCCGGGTTATATACTGGCCAAGACCTATTGACGCGTCCTCGTCGAGCGTCCTGGGCAACAGGTCCCTTCGGGGTCCTGGCTAAAGTCAGTAGGATCGCCGATTCCTCCGAAGTCGGAGAGTGTCTGCCTGTACGGCGAGGAACCACCAGTCTGCACACCAATAAGCCAGACATGGGACAACGGATACTCACGCAAAACTCAGGTCCTGTATGACATCACACTGATGTTGGACAACAGGATGCCTACATCCGACATACAGGACTTCACGTTGGAGCTCAAGCCAACGAACACAAGCAAGCAAGCAAGCAAGCCCCATTGTCCAATCAGCGGGACAAGACGAAATACCAAATGAACTAATTAATGCAGCAAGAGAAGTAGGAACAGCATCATGTTTGGGTAGAACAACAGACTACAACTAGGTTACCAAACTAACAGTTTACCACAACAAGCAATGATGTACAGACCAGATGTCATCATCATCATCATGATGTAAAGACACCAGATGTAAAGAGAGGAAAAGGCCGACCACGTAAACATTGGAATATCGATACATGAAGCCCATAAGTTTATACTTTGCCTCGACACTGCAATGTACAAGAGAAACAAGTTAAGATTATATATATATATATATATATATATATATATATATATATATATATATATATATATATATATATCACAAATTATATATATATATATCCATCCATCCATCCATCATGTGCCATGCCGGTAAGCGTGGGCGGTCATGTTTTGCCATCTGACTCAATCACCACAGTCGTAGATCAGCTCCGTGTTTCTGTTTCAACGATGCCAAGTGGCCAAGCCATCCAGGTATTTACTTCTCGGTCTTCCACCTGGTCTCTTCCTTTCGATCTTGTCAGCCGTCACCAAGTTCTCCAATTCATTTCTTCTCATAACATGCCCAAACAATTTTGACTGTCTACGTCTAATGACTCTAATCAGTTTACGATCTTCATTTGTTTCTTGAAGGACTTGCTCATTGGTTATTCTGTCTGTCCACGGTATTCTTTGCATTTTCCTCAGAAACCACATTTCCACAGCCATCAGATGTTTTTCAGCTTGACTGCTTATTGTCCACGCTTCACATCCATACAAAAGTATAGGTTCTACGTAGCTATAATATATAGGTTCTATATATACATATATAATACTATGTTCTAATCCATTCAGCCATTAGTGTAACAATTCATGTATACAATACTCACATTTTCCCCACTTCATTCAGCTGCTATTATAATAAGTAATATCAATAAAACATGCATTTATTCCCACCCCGATCCAGCCATCACAACAAGTCATATAATATAATACTTACATTTTTCCCCACCTCATCCAGCCGTTGTTGTACCTGTTTGTCATTATTCTTCGTGTCCTTCTCTATAGTATTAAAATGCTTTTCCAGGTCAATTATTTTATTTATCTGTACTGCAAACTCTTTTTCACTATTTGTTAAGGACTGCAACACAACATTAATCTGGTCAATCTTTACTGATAGGTCTGTGTTAATTTGATCAACTTTTGCGGACAGGTCTATGTTAATTTCACCCACTTTGTCTGATAATTCTGTGTTAATTTGATCAATTTTTGCTGTAAGGTCTCTGTTAACGTGATCAACTTTGTCCGGCAAATGTGAATTAATGCGATCAACTAATACCTGCTGATCTGAATACATTTCATTAACGCTTCCTGAAAGGCAAGACACAGTATTCTCTAGAGATTCCAGTTTCTGAGAATAATCCTCCAGTAATGTTTTCCCCGTTTCTACATATTGATTGAATGATCCGACGTCCGACTTCAAACTCTCTGTGTCTTCTCTGAGGTTGTTAAGCTTCATATTCAGTTTTTGCTCTAATTCATTTTGTTTTGCCAACAGACTTTTAAACTGGTTGTAAACATCCTGATATCTTGTCTGTTGGTCACTTTCTAAGTTTGGATTTGTAAAAGTGTGGGTTTCTTTGACATCGTCAGTCTCATCTTCTTTACCCTTTATATGTACTGTTGGAGGTTTACCAACGGAATCCATTTGTGCATATTTCTGTCGCTGAGTAAACTCATCTCTCCCAATCAAATCTGATGTTTCACTTTCAAGATCACCTGTGAAAGAAGAAAACACCACAGGGCATCATTTATGCTCACAAGAGAGTCTCCGTGGCGAAGTGGTCAAGCTGTCTGACTGTTAAAGCCGTCAAAGGTTATGGGTTCGATTCCGGGCCGCGTCCTTCTATTCACAAGTGCATTTGTTTCGGAGACTCCCGATGGTCGTATCTGGAGCATGGGGTTGATGCTTTGTGCGACGCATTCCGCGCTGTGAAAGTGACTGAGTCATTTGGGATAAAAACCCGGTGCAATGAAGTCGACCCAGTCGACGTTTAAGCAACTTTGTATTTATGCTCACTACACAGTTTCAATATAACGATGATTAATGTACATGCACCTACTGAAGACAAAGAAGATGATATTAAAGAAGACTTTTATAATGATCTGGAAGATGTCATAGAAGAAACCCCCAAACAGTGCTGGGAGGCTTCAACGCAAAAATAGGCAGAGAGCAAACTCATAAAAAAGTTGCCGGTATGGAAAGCCTACATACAACTTCAAATGATAATGGATGGAGAGTCATCAACCTAGCAGAAGCCAAAGGGCTGCAGATCAGCAGTACCAGACTACAAAGAAAGGATATACATAAACAAACTTGGAAATCATGTGACAAGAGAACCTATAATCAAATAGATCACATTTTAATTAACAACAGAAATCCATCAAACATACAACAAGTTAGAAGTTATAGAGGAGCTGAGTGGCACAGCGACCACTTCCTCGTTGGAGCAATATTTAAAATAAAACTTAAGAGAGCTTTCTATGCTAAACTACAAAGGTTACACCCAACATATAACAAAGAAAAACTACAAGAAATTACAGTCAAAGAGAAATTTGCAGATGAAATAAAATGTAAACTTGAAATTCTACAAAACCCGTTGGAGGAAAGCGTTGACCAAACTTGGTTGAACATCAAGAATACAATTCAATCTACCGCAGAAGAATGTCTCGGTGTGTTAACCACGCATAGAAAGAACAGATGGTTCAATCCAAAATGTGAAGAAGCAGTCATTAGGAAAAAGAATGCCAGACAGCTATGGCTAAATGACATCAACAACATCCAAAAGGAAGAGCAATATAGAAATGAATGTAAAGAGGCTACAAAAATAGTTCGACAGCAGAAGCGAGAATATATGAGTAATATAATCAAAGATATGGAAACTAATCACCAGAAAAACGAATCCAGAAAGTTTTTTTTAAAGAACTGAAGTCAATGAAACGAGGGCACCAACATAACACATATGGTTTAAAAGACAAAAATGGGAATACGATAAATACCAATGAAGAAATGTGCAACACATGGAAAGAATCCATCCATCCATCATGTGCCATGCCGGTAAGCGTGGGCGGTCATGTTCTGCCATCTAACTCGATCACCAGAGTCGTGGATCAGCTCCGTGTTTCTGTCTTGAACATGCCACAAGGCCAAGCCATCCAGGTACTTGCTTCTAGGTCTTCCCCTTGGTCTGTTCCCCTCGATCTTACCAGTTGTCACCAAATTCTCCAATCCATTTCTTCTCATAACATGCCCAAAAAATTTGACTGTCTACGTCTAATTTCTCTAATAAATTTACGATCTTCATTTGTTTCTTGAAGGACTTGTTCATTGGTCTTTCTGGCTTTCCATGGTATTCTTTGCATTTTCCTCAGAAACCACATCTCTACAGCCATCAGATGTTTTTCAGCCTGACTGCTCATTGTCCACGCTTCACATCCATATAAAAGTACAGGTTCAATGTAGCATCTCAACACTCTTTTTCTCGTTTCAATTGACATCTTTTTATTGGTCAATATGTTTTTCATCTTGCTAAAGGCTACTTTTGCCATGGCGATTCTTGTTCTAAGCTCTTCAAGGGATCTCCCATCAGATGTTATTACTGTTCCGAGATAATTGTACCTGCTCACTTGTTGAAGAATATTCCCATTTACTTGTATATTACATTGTGGTATTTCGTCCTTCCTAGTGACGACCATAATCTGTGTCTTTTTACAATTTAATTCTAACCCTATGAAAAGAATACGTTGTTCAATTACTAAATTGTGAAGCTCTAAGTAACACTTTCTCACAGGAAGAGGTTCTAACGTGTGAACCACAAATTGAGGAACCTGCATTTGAAGAAATCCTATATGTAATCACACGACTTAAAAACAATAAGGCAACTGGGGCTGATGGAATTGCTGCTGAATTGATAAAGGCGGGTGGCCATCCATTACATCTAAAGCTATACGAACTAATAATAAAAATCTGGAGGACTGAAGAATTACCCCATGACTGGAAAGAGTCATTATTGATACCTATCTTTAAGAAAGGAGACAAGTTCCAGTGTGAAAATTATAGAGGAATATCACTACTGTCCATAAGCTATAAGATACTATCCGTAGTATTACTAAATAGACTAAAACCATATTCAGAATACATATTACGTGACTACTAGGCGGGTTTTAGACAAAACAGATCAACAATAGATCAGATATTTATCTTACGACAAATAGCCGAGAAAAACTGGGAATATAAAAGAGATCTCCATAAAATTTTTTGTGGATTTTAAAAAGGCTTATGATAGTGACCATAGGAATAGTCTATGGAATGCTATGCGGGAATTTGGAATACCAAGGAAGTTAATCAACATGACCAGACTATGCATGGAAGATACTTATAATATAGTAACATATAAAGGCAGTAAATCAGACCCTTTCCAAATAACATCTGGCTTGAAACAGGGTGATGCACTATCGCCGCAACTCTTCAATCTGGCTCTAGAGAAAGTTGTAAGGATGGTAAAGGAGAAATGTTATACTGGAGGAACATCCAAGCTGCTTGGTTATGCAGATGATATAGATATTATAGGGGAAAATGAACAAAAGTCATTGGAAATATTGACTCATTTAAAGGAAAAAAAGCCCAACAGATGGGGCTGGTTATCAACCAAGATAAGACAGAATATATGGTAATTTCAAGAGAAGGAATGGCTAAAAACTCTGGCCTCATACAAATAGATAATTCTTCTTCAGCGTTCCGAGCCATTGAGGTTCTTTGCTGCAAATACAATCCGTCTCCATTCGTCTCTCTGGTGGACCTTCTCTTGCCAGTCGTTGATTCCAAGTGCTTGTAGGTCTGTACATGTATTATCTCTCCACCGCCTTCTTGGTCTAACTCGGGGTCTACGGTCATTTATTTCCTGAGTGTAAGCGAGTTTTGTTTCCCTATTATCTTCCATTCTTTCTATATGCCCCAGCCACTGTAGTCTATTAGCCTTCATGATACCAGTGATTAGCGGGGACTTAAACATATCATAAATGTACATATCGAGGCTCATGTATTTGTTTCGTAACAAAGAAAGGTTTTTACAAAGGTGGGGATGTTAACCCCACGCTTCAACCCCCAACCTGGAGGACCAGGGTGTTTCTCTTTGTCTGTTCTCTACCCTTTGACCTCTCCGGCTTGGGAGGCCCTGCTGGTAGCTACGCTACCGCCGGCATAGCTCTCAGGGTCATTGAGAAACTCAAGCTCCCCCACCACGACAAGGTGGAAACACTATCGGGGGAGACAAATAGATAATATGACAATTAAAAGAACGAAAACATACAAATACCTGGGTACAATCTTCAACTTCTCCAACATCATAAGGGAAGAAATACAAACTAGAATCAATTCTGGAAATAAGATATACTATGCACTACAGCATCTACTAAAATCAAAGGCGCTATCTCGTAACACAAAGATCACAATATACAAAACACTGATCAGACCAGTTGTGCTGTATGGCTCTGAAACCTGGAGTACAACGAAAGGAGACGAAGCCTTGCTACAAACCTTTGAGAACAAAGTTTTAAGACGCATCTTTGGACCCATTAGGGATACACAAAGTGGAGAGTGGAAAAGAAGAAGTAACAAAGACATTTATGATCTGTTTAAGTCCCCGGTAATGACTGGTATCATGAAGGCTAATAGACTACAATGGCTGGGGCATATAGAAAGAATGGAAGATAATGTTGTTGTTTTTTTGCATATCTTTTACAGGACATCGCTGTCAACATCAGCATCTTTCAGCTGTATGTTGATTTCTTGGCAAGATTACGCTCAGTAGTTTGCCATTGCTTTCTGAGCGGCCGGCTCATTATCCCGCAAGTCACGAGCGCGGGTCGAACTGCTTCCCAGTTCTCGCCTTGCTACGAGACCCTGCGTGGATAAACGGGATTACGGAGAAAGTGTTGTAACCCCTCAGTAGTAGATTATGGTTTCCAGACACATATTTCCAGGCTGACTGCTAGGCTGATAGGGTTTATGAAGGAAATATGGGGGTATTTTTGGGGAAAATGTCGACTCGGTAAAAAAATTTTTTTGCCTGGTGGGAAAATCTGTGAAAGTAATTAAGGTAAAAGTAGTTGGTTGGTTCTGGAAAGAGAGGGTGTGAAGGGGAAAGTTATTTTCGTTACATAGAATATATTAGTATGGGTAGTGATGTATAAACAAGGGTGTGATGGGTCGTGGTTTCTACTCATGGGTTGAGTATATGGTGGTTACGTATATGAATGTGTTAGTATGTGTGGTGTAGTGATGTATAAACAAGGGTGTGATGGGTCGTGGTATCTACTCATGGGTTGGATATATGGTGATAGCGTAGACATGTGTTCACTATGTATGGTGAGTAATGTATAAACAAGTGTGTGATGGGTCGTGGTTTCTACTCATGGGTTGGGTATATGGTGGTTACGTATATGAATGTGGTCACTATGCATGGTGAGTAATGTATAAACAAGGGTGTGATGGGTCGTGGTTTCTACTCATGGGTTGGGTATATGGTGGTTACGTATATGAATGTGTTAGTATGCGTGGTGTAGTGATGTATAAACAAGGGTGTGATGGGTCGTGGTTATACTCGACGAGTCATGGGTAGAGGTGTAGATGGTTACTATCATCTGAACAGTGTGATAGTAGTGAAGGTAAAGGGTGGTATATTCACTACCATCATTACAAAGGAAATCTTATAAAGTTGTAATGGGTATGGTGGTAAGGTGTATTAGTGATCAAGTAGGAGTGATATAGGGGTGGTCATAAATGTAATAAGAGGTGTTCGCAGTTACACACTGGTCAACCAGTGGTCAAGCAATGGTCAAGTAAGGGTCAAGTAGTCAAGTAAGGACATTTTAGGGAAAAGTGATTGTAATGAGATGGTGATGATTAAAGAGTGGTAAATTAGTGGTCAAGCAGTGGTCAAGTGGCCAAGTAAGGTAAAATTTAGGGAAAATTGGTCGTAGTGACATGGTAATGCTTAAATTAGTGGTAAATTAGTGATCAAGTAGTGGTCAAGTAGTGGTCAAGCAGTGGTTAAATGAGGAAAATTTTAGGAAAATTTTAGGGAAAAGTGATTGTAATGATATGGTGATGCTTAAAGGGTGGTAAATTAGTGGTCAAGCAGTGGTCAACCAGTGGTCAAGTGAATAAACTTTAGCGGAAAGTAGTTGTAGCGACATGGTGATGCTTAAAGGGTGGTAAATTAGTGGTCAAGTAGTGGTCAAGTGGTCGAGTGACCACTTAAATTGTAGAGGACGATGTGCCTAATATTATGGTAGTGATTAAAGTGATCGATGACGTGGTCAAGCAGTGGTCAAGCAGTGATCAAGTAGTCGAGTGACCACTTAAATTGTAGGGGAAAGTACGTATAGTGCAATGGTGGTGGATAGAGTGAAGAAGAATCAATAGTAGTGATAATAGTACTACCAATATTATCGACAAGAATATTAGCTGGTGCGTTGTTAGAGATACAAGTATCTTTTTTTTTTGGTCGGGTGTGTAAAAATCATACAAAGAGGGTCATACAACCACAAAGACAACGAAACAACGAGACAACGTTAGAAACCGAAAAAGTTAAATTTTAATTAACACTTAAAAATATTAAATCGTAATTTTATTTCGCTTCACTTAATATGCAGATATAGACTATGTATAGGTATAGGTATATGTTATGTATAGTACTATATCGAGCTTACATTTGGCGCAATAAAATTACGATGTAATATTTTTAAGTGTTAATTAAAATTTAACTTTTTCGGTTTCTAACAGTGGTTTGTGTCTATGTCTCTTACAGACAGAGTTTGTTGTGTTTGGTGAATAGTTAGGGTTAGGGGTTAGGTTAGGGTTAAATGATGTATAATTAGGGTTAGGGTTAGTAAGAAAGAGTTTGTTGTGTTTGATGTATATAATGCTCTATTTTCCGTAGGCGTTCATCATTAATTACTGTGGTAGTCCAACGAATTCAGATAATTCGTCTCAGGAACCCAATCTCTGTTGTTTTTTCAAGTTCTTCTTAGGGGTGCTGATCGATGACCGTATTCGTTGTCTAGAATAGCGCTTAGTAGGTTAGGGGGACAGATGCTTTACCTCTATTAGGTTGGAAAATCTGCCTAGTCACCAGAAATTATATTGTTCTGTAATCAAAACGAATGTTAGTGTTATTTGTTATGAAACACTGAAAGTCGGTTAGAAGATGTGGTAGCTGGTATTCATGAGTTCACTAAGGTAGGCGTGTTTTTAAGAAAGGCCGAGTTTATAACAGACAGTGGTGGTTGCTTGCAGACTTGTCGTTATTGCAGATGTGAAATGGTAAAGTGCGCTAGGAGTGGACACCCTAAGAAATGGTATTTTAGGCAGACTTCGAGAAAAAAACCGTTGTGTTGTTGAAAGCTGGAACAATGAAAGGATAGTGTAGCAGACATTGTGGTATGGAAAGTTGAAGCTGGCAGCCATGGGAAATGGTTCCGTGATGATGAATACCTAGCTGATACAGAAACTATACTAGTTGGAACCATAGACGACGTTACCATAAATGTTGTTATGTCTGTTTCAATGGACCACGTGTACAATGGAGGTTTAAAGTTCTTGTTGATGTGACCAGTTTGTGTTAGAAAGAAACCAAGAGTGTGGAGAGATGAGTGCTTAGTCTGTATAAGGGTTTCTGTAGCAGATACGGTGAAGTTGGAGGTTTCGGTAATGTAAAATCGAGAAAGTGGTGACATTGATAACGGGTTTTCAGATACAACTTCAAGACACGTATGAGATAACTACAGAAGTTACATTTTTCATAATTTTGGTAACACCTTTGCCTTAGTTTGGTCGACATAGTTCTTACTTTTCCATAGCTATTTCTTAGACTGACTGACAGATTTTCCTAGTTTTTATCATGTTGGATGACACCTTTATAAGTTTGATTGAAATATGTCTTTACTTGCTTCGCTTTGTTTGACAAATATTCCTACTTTTTATAAGGTTAACAAAGTTTCCTACTGTTCATAAGTTTGGATGTGGTATTTATAACTTTGGTCACCATTTTAGTTGTGTTGGGTAATATTTTTTCCTATCTTTTTATAAGTTTGTTCGAGTTATATCTGAATTTGGCCAACATTTTTCGATTTGTCTGACGCATTTTTCTGTTTTTTTATAAGAATTGATGATATTTTTATAAGTTTTGGTTGAGATATTTCAGTATTTGGTTGACCTTTTCCCTTTTGGTTGACAAATTTTCCTAGTTTTTTATAAGTTTAGTTGAAATATTTATAAATTTGATTGAAAGTCTCTTCCCATTTGGTAATCATATTGTCATAGTTTTCATAAATTTGGCCTAGACATTTCATATTTTGGTCAGTATCTTCCCGTATTTGGTTAGCAAAGTTTCCTACTTTTCATACATTTGACTGAAATATTTCTGTATTTGCCATAACTTTTCCCCCGATTTTGTTCATGTCTGTATAAAATGTCTCTGTGCATGTCTGTATGTGTCTCTGTTCATCCCCTCTCCGATAAGAAGAGGACAACGTCACGAAAACAACCCACTAAAGAAAATCAACAAAACAAAAATCTTGATTTCAATATTTTTATCAACAAAATATGTGTGTTATTCATCAAAACAGTTTAGTGATATAAGAAAAAATCAATGACATAGATAGTTAGTGAAAAACCAAAAAGTTCTGGATTAGTGCTCTTCAGTTTTGAGTATACAGTTGACTGATATAGCTTGATTGAGTAACACAACACTGTTGTTGTCGAAGTCATCACACATGAGATATCTGAATACTTCTTTTTTTATGAAGGTCTCATACCAAAACCACCCGGTAGCGGTGGTCGACACTTTTTTCTAATACTACCACTTGATTGGGTAGCATAATTGACAGGTCCTTGCAGTACGCCTTAAGGGCTGCCAAGCTGTCTCTATCATTTGGTTGGATATCCTCTGCTACTATGAGTGGACATGTTGCCAGGGTGTCTAAGGGTGTCGTTCTTTCTCGTGGTATCTGGTGATGTAAGTACCGTTGTAGATTCGAATTGTATAGATTGTTACGTAACTGACAGGGATAATCATTGTGAATGTTCCCATTGTAGCGGGTAAGGTTATCATTGAAGATACAGTGGTGGTAGTCTGGTACTTGACTTACAATACGAGGATGGTGTAAATATACATATGGTGCTGTCGTCTCTGGTTCTGATGTATTCATACGTGGTTGATGGTGTGTTCGCATGTGTCTTTGTAGATTGTCTTTTCTGTTGAAAAGTTGTCCACAGATATGACATAAGTATGATTTCGTACCGTGAATTGTCCGAATGTGACGATTAAGATTATTCGCATCACGGAAGTCTTTGTCGCACATTGAACACGTGAAAGTAGATCTGGTGGCCATATTGATAAACTGTTTTTTTTTTCGCTTTTTACAACACCAAAATGTTCTGGTGTATACAATGTTTCAATGTTTTATCAGAGGCCGACGAAACGAATAAGGCTCACACCAAGTTTCACTGCTGTAGCTAGCCAAGTCAGCACGTGAACAATATCTGCCGACGACACGAACACTGCTCACACCAGCCTGAAGCACCTCTGTAGATACCCAAGTCAGCCCGTGAACTGGTACTGAGCTCACAAGAGACGCCTTCTATTTTATACACTGGTTCTGCACCCTACATAGCTGACGTGGCAGTTAGACAAGCTATTCTCACGCCCGCCTGCTTCCCTACACACCGATGACTCATGCTACCACTTAATGACTTTTGCATATGGCGTTGATGACGTAGGGGTTGTCTCGGACATCCGCGTTCTTTACCAAAAAGGGTATGTGGTTTGTGTAGTTTGTAATATTCTTGTGGGGCCAGGAAAGGGCTATGGGTGTGTGTATTTGCGATGGGTGAGTGTATCTATACTTGTGTATAGCTGATGTTGACAGTAGTAATGGTATGGGTGTGTCTTTGTGGTTGTCTGTCGTTATGTGTATGTCTGTATGTATAAGTGTATCAAGTGTGTATGGGTGTAGTTGATGTCTGGTTGTACTTGTGTTTTGTGTCTGTGTGTGGTTGATTATGGATGTGTGTCTGTCTTTGGGTGTGTGTCTTTGAGTTTGTAGTAGTTGATGTCTGTGTGTACGTGCAGATGTGTCTGTACGTGGTTGTGTATAGTTGTGATGACAATAGTAATGGTAGGAGATGGGTATGGGTACTTGTCAGTGTTAATGTCTGTATGTACAAGTGTGTCTGTGTCTTTGTGTGTTTTTGTTTGTAGGTGTGTATTTGTGTAGTTGATGTCTGTGTGTCTGTACTTGTGTATAGTTGTGGTGATAGTAATGGTACGAGTGTGTCTGTGCTGTCTCTGCACATGTGTATAGGTGTTGATGTGACAGTAGTAATGGTATGGGTTGTCTGTGTATGGTTGTCTTTGTGTTTGTATGTGTGTTTGTGTGACCCTCTTTGTGTATTTGTTTATGGGTGTGTACTTGTGTATAGTTGTGATGACAGTAGTAATGGTATGGTTTGTCTGTACTTCTGTGTCTGTATGTGTGTATGTGTGTGTTTGTTTCGTTGTCTTTGTGGTTGTATGACCCTCTTTGTATGATTTTTACACACTCGACCAAAAAAAAAAGATACTTGTATCTCTAACAACGCACCAGCTAATATTCTTGTCGATAATATTGTTAGTACTATTATCACTACTATTGATTCTTCTTCACTCTATCCACCACCATTGCACTATACGTACTTTCCCCTACAATTTAAGTGGTCACTCGACTACTTGACCACTGCTTGACCACTGCTTGACCACGTCATCGATCACTTTAATCACTACCATAATCTTAGGCACATCGTCCTCTACAATTTAAGTGGTCACTCGACCACTTGACCACTACTTGACCACTAATTAACCACCCTGTAAGCATCACCATGTCGCTACAACTACTTTCCGCTAAAATTTACTCACTTGACCACTTGTTGACCACTGCTTGACCACTAATTTATCACCCTTTAAGCATCACCATATCATTACAATCACTTTTCCCTAAAATTTCCCTTAAATTTTCCTCACTTAACCACTGCTTGACCACTGCTTGACCACTACTTGACCACTACTTGATCACTAATTTACCACTAATTTAAGCATTACCATGTCACTAAGACCAATTTTCCCTAAAATTTTCCATTACTTGACCACTTGACCACTGCTTGACCACTAATTTACCACTCTTTAATCATCACCATCTCATTACAATCACTTTTCCCTAAAATTTCCTTACTTGACTACTTGACCCTTACTTGACCATTGCTTGACCACTGGTTGACCAGTGTGTAACTGCGAACACCTCTTATTACATTTATGACCACCCCTATATCACTCCTACTTGATCACTAATACACCTTACCACCATACCCATTACAACTTTATAAGATTTCCTTTGTAATGATGGTAGTGAATATACCATCCTTTACCTTCACTGCTATCACACTGTTCAGATGATAGTAACCATCTACACCTCTACCCATGAGTCGTCGAGTATAACCACGACCCATCACACCCTTGTTTATACATCACTACACCACGCATACTAACACATTCATATACGTAACCACCATATACCCAACCCATGAGTAGAAACCACGACCCATCACACCCTTGTTTATACATTACTCACCATGCATAGTGACCACATTCATATACGTAACCACCATATACCCAACCCATGAGTAGAAACCACGACCCATCACACCCTTGTTTATACATTACTCACCATGCATAGTGACCACATTCATATACGTAACCACCATATACCCAAACCATGAGTAGAAACCACGACCCATCACACCCTTGTTTATACATCACTACCCATACTAATATACCCTACGTAACCAAAATAACTTTCCCCTTCACACCCTCTCTTTCCAGAACCAACCAACTACTTTTACCTTAATTACTTTCACAGATTTTCCCACCAGGCAGGCCGAAAAAAACCCGTCCCCACAAAATAAATTTTTTTACCGAGTCGACATTTTCCCCATATTTCCTTCATAAATCCTATCAGCCTAGCAGTCAGCCTGGAAATATGTGTCTGGAAACCATAATGTACTACTCCCCTCAGCCAGAGAGACCGGCATGGAAGATAATAGGGAAACAAAACTCGCTTACACTCTGGAAATAAATGACCGTAGACCCCGAGGTAGACCAAGAACGCGGTGGAGAGATAATATATATACAGACCTACAAGCACTTGGAATCAACGACTGGCTAGAGAGGGTCAATCAGAGAGACGGATGGAGACGGATTGTATCTGCAGCAAAGAACCTCAATGGCTCGGAACGCTGAAGAAGAAGAAGACACAGTTTCATGTTTTTCATTGTTACCTAATCAATTTAGATTCAGTTTTCCTGAATCCCCATATCTCAGATTGTTGTTATTTTTACTGAATGATACAGATCAGGAGTCGGCAACTTACGGCACTCTTGCGAAGCGTTGCACGCTGAATGACTTTACAAGGACATAGGTTGGCATACCGAGTAAAAAAAAATTTTGCATATCCTTTACAGGACATTGCTGTCAACATCAGCATCTTTCAGCTGATTGTTGATTTCTTGGCAAGATTACGCTTTCTGAGCGGCCGGCTCACATACCACGTAAGTTACCGACACGATTCGAACCACTGCTGATTCTCACCGTCGTCACGTTACTTACGAGAAGTATACGAGATTACGGAGAAAATTCGCTAGCCTCTAGGCCAGGAAGCCGGCCGCATACCGAGTGACTTTGCAAAATAATTTTGACACAGCACTACACAAAGTTGCCGACCCCTATCTTAGATGTTACTTTGACTCTTAAAGGTCAAGGGTCCTGAACTTCGAGCCAGTATTACCAAGCGCACTCGGTGAGATAACCTTAACAGGATTGTGTTTTTTTTTTTCGTGTTGTAATTGTCATACATTTTAAATAGCCCTTTATTACCATTTAAATATTTACATCGTGAATATTGCTTTCAAGCGCATGGAAATGATTAACCCTTAAAATATACAATAAACTGAAACTCAGAGGGAAAATATCTCCAACAAATCTTTATATCCATTAAGAATTAACTCATTCAGATTCAGATTGTTGATACGTTAAATCGAGGGAGGGGAACCTTCATTCTGCCAAGGGCTATTTGGACTTGTATACCATCATTCGTGTGCCATACACAATTATCAACTTAAAAATGAGTCGCTTATTGTCACAATCCTTTGCAACAGCTAGATATTGGTCCGTAAATCATGAATATATAACTGAGCAGTGCAGAGTGACTCAGCCATAAACAACACATATCATCAAATAGGCCGGACTACTGAACCACAACTACTCATAGTCACTCGAGAACACTGGTTTGCACACACAACTTCGTTTAATGACATGCATAACATTATTCCAGGAAGTTTCGTTGAACATTATACATCATCTTTAGGCATTAATCCTTAATATAACACTGCCTTCTCCAGGCCTTCTTAGCATAGCGTACATAGCCAGTTACGCCGGACTCTCCATTAGCTCGACTATAACCACTCCTCTCACTTTGTTCTCTGGCCCAAGTTCCGCTAACTTGCCCAAACTCCAAGTCTCCCAGACCCATCACTTTCTTCTCCTTTTATCTGTTTCCTCGGGACCTCTCCCCCCCCTCCCCCCAATGAAACTCAATTTCACCCCCCCTCCCCACCAGATCCCAATTACCGATTCCCACAAACATTACGGTAAGGATTTTCCTTTGTTTGCCCGTCTTATAGAGTGTTTCTGCCTCTCACTGGTGATTCACCCTTGACGCGTATGTCCCACATAATCCCACTGTCTTGGGGCTACCCCATTAGCTGGAGATTCTAATTAATCCCCCTGGCCCCACCTCTGCCTTACTCTGACCTCACACCTGCAACCTCGCATTGTCACTTTCATTGTTTCACACGCATTGTCACACTTATGTTTGGTCAACCATTTAATTAATTCACCCTTAATGTGATAGCAGACACTGCTTCTCTTTGGTGGTCCGTGTGTCTGAACCATGTGGCAAAGATTATCAGTGCCGCATAGTCCTTTTACAGGACATCACTGTCAACGTCAGCATCTTTCAGCTGATTGTTGATTTATTGGCAAGATTACGCTCAGTAGTTTGCCATTGCTTTCCGAGCGGCTGGCTCACATACCCCTATGTTACCAACGCGGCGAGAACCGCTACCGATTCTCGCGCAAGTTACGTTCCTCACGAGGATATTCGGGATTACAGAGAAAGTGGCTAACTTCTAGGCTAGGAAGACCGGCTTATTGATGCTACTAAACATTAATTATTTATAAAGTGCAATTTAAAGAACAATAATTTAATAATACTAGTGCATGTTAAAGATACCTAAATGTGTTATTTCTTTTCTAGGACTCTTCAGTAAGAACTTACTTTTCATGTCATCATACTTCAAACTAAGAAATGCCATTGCCTTGCTTGTGATGTTTTGAATTTCAATAAATGTGGAGTGATGTCTCTCTCTTCCTGTTATCCACTGCCTTCCTGTTTCTATCACCTGAAAAATGGTATATACTTTATTTACAAATACATGCATGTAAAAATAAAAAAAATGTAGAGGTGCTACTGTAATCAAGTTGTATTGAGCAAAACCACAGCACATTGTGGCAGATGTTCGCAGGAAAGGTTCTTAGCACTGTGCGACATAGGTAGTTAGTTAACAGTGTACGACTTTGCAACTAACATTACCCGATGACATCGTCAATAAGGTATCTTAGTAAAGGTCTATACATAGTGACTTATGTACACCATACAACACGATATCCAGACAAGGGCGACGTGGGGAGAGACGAAAAAGCGATGAAACCGAGACGCAGGCAATGCAAACAGTATAGGCCTACTTGTAATGAGAAGATGGTCATTTACATCATTACAAACAGGAACAGAAAAAGAGAGGCAGTATGAGAGCGTGTGAAATGTATACAGATGTATATCACTCCTGAGCTATATTGGGAAAATGTACGTAAAACCATTGGTACAAAAAGCTCGACGCATAGTTCAACAACAGTTAAGCAAAGTAAAATTTGGTTTCAGGAAAAGTAAACTTGCACTAATAGACCATTCACACTAAGACAAATATGTGTGTGTGTGGTGGGGGGGGGGGGGGGGGGGGGGGGGGGGGGGGGGGGGGGGAGACCATTGAATACACTGACCAACAGAATATTATTAACAGACTATTATGTTTGTAGATCAGAGAAGGCTTTCAGCAAGGAGTAGATAGAGACAATTTATGGACCATCATTGAGGAATAAGGTGTACACGGACAATTACTAGAAAACTCCAAAGCCGTGCACCATTCGAGCCAACGTGCAGTAAGAACACAATAAGTATATCACACATATTTACAGTCAATACAGGAGTGGTACAGGGATGTATGCTCTCCCCCTCTCCCCCAATATTTAATATCTACATAGACATAATATCCAAAGAAGCAAGCCTTGACAGATCAGATTCGGAAAATTTCGAACTATTTACTTCAGATGAACCCGCAATAAATGAGCTTTTCTTTGCAGACAATCAGAGTCTGTTTTACAGCGACAAGGGAAGACTGCAAAAACATTTTACTAAGTTGAGTTAGGGTTAGAATTAAATTGTAAGAAGACACAGATCATGGTCGTCACTAGGAAGAAGGAAATACCACAATGTAATATACACGTAAATGGGAATATTCTTAAACAAGTGAATCGGTACAGTTATCTCAGAACAGTCATAACATCTGATGGGAGATGCATTGAAGAGATTAGAACAAGAATAGCCATGGCGAAGGTAGCCTTTTGCAAGATGACGATCATACTGCCCAATAAAAAGATGTCAATTGCAACGTGGAAAAGAGTGTTGAGGTGCTGCATACAGCCTGTACTTTTGATATGAATGTGAAGCGTGGACAATGAGCAGACAAGCTGAAAAACATATGATGGTCGTGGAAATGTGGTTTCTGAGGACATTGCAAAGGATACCATGGACAGGCAGAAACACCAATAACCAAGTCCTACAAGAAACAAATGAAAATCGTACACTGATTAGAGAAATTAGTCGAAGACAGTCAACATTTTTGGTCAAGTTATGAGAAGGAATAAATTGGAGAACTTGATGACAACTGGCAAGGGAAAGACAACAAGGGGAAGGCAGAGAAGTAAATATCTGGATGGCTTGGCCACGTTTTCTGGTCGAGACAAGAACACTGAGCAGATCCACGACTCTGGTGATCGAGTGAAACGGCGAATCATGACCGACCACGCTTATCGGCATGGCATATGATGAATAAATGAAGCTAAGTTCAACATGCAACAGATGCAAATGAATATAAAGACAACGATATTATATATATATATATATAGTACAATAAAAATGACATAATGCAGGTTAGCAGATATTCTGGTCCACTGAATATAATTATAAACAGTAACCCCCTGAAACAAATTAAAGATGTCAAATATCTTGGAAGTATGATCACAGAAAATGACAGAATAGGCAGAGAAATCGAAACTAGAAGTCACAAATCAAGTGTGCTTATATATTAATTATCATCCTTACTGAAACATCCAAATATACCCATGTCCGCAAAACGACAAATAATAAATAACATATTCACACCAACCCTATGATACCAATGTTAAACTTGGACATTATGTAAATCACACTTACTAAAAGTCAACACCTGTGAGATGTGATGCTTGAGGAGAGCTGCCAACATAACTATCTGATACCGAATAAGAAATGATGTTATCAGACACACGGTGGAATCAACACTTGTGACACATATATTGAAAGACAAAAGATCAAATGGTTCGGCCTTCTCGTTAGAATCCAGCACCATCAAATACCAGCACTGACCCTACACAAAAGAAGTTCTGCTACGAGAGCAAGAGAACGCCCGAAAAGAAAATGGATTGACGCCATCAAAAACATTGTACAATCATACGGAATGACATTATTCATTGCCACCCTTAGGGCGCTGAAGCGCCAACTATTCCTCCCTACGACGCATGACGGCAAAAGCGGAGATGATGGTGATGATGATGATGATGATGATGATGATGATGATGATGATGATGATGATGATGATGATGATGAAAACAAACAGTGGAATATAAACAAGTTCAGAGTTGAGGTGAAGAAAGATGTAGAAGAATAAGACTTTGATTGGTCGAAAGAATAATGAGATTGACAAGGAACAACAAAGTCAACTATTGGCTAATAAGAGCTGCAAGTTAGTCATAGAAGAGACGTCAAAACTGAATTTAAGAATCGCATCACTCCACCCGAGACATTCCCACAAGGGCTCTGTTACCCGCTTCAAAAGCTACCGAAGAGTTCCCATGCTGATTGTTCCACTAGCAATGTGATTAAATGTCCTCCTGGATTGTCCTCACGTTTTTAGTGCTCATTCTGGATTTTCCTCACACTTTTAGAGCTCTTCTTGGACTTACCCTAGGCTGTGAGTACAATCCAGACCCTCTGCTCACTCCCTTCTGAACAAGCCTTTCCATAATTGTTGCACTCTCCGTCCGATTCCTAAGAGCCTTCCCACATTTCATGTACCAAAAATTATCTCTCCATCCAGATGGGCAGCAGCAGCAGCAGCTAATCTGTCAGCCTGTACATTGCCACGCACACCTGCATGCCCAGAGCAGAGAATCCATATGCTCACAATCTCTGTTATGGAGAGAGAGAGAGAGAGAGAGAGAGAGAGAGAGAGAGAGAGAGAGAGAGAGAGAGAGAGAGAGAGAGAGAGAGAGAGAGAGAGAGAGAGTCGTCAATAGAAGAGGATGAGGAAGTGAGGGAAGAGAGCGTCCGGAGACTTAGTTCGCGACAGATGCTCTAGCTAGAAAGCAGTTAGTAACATGTACTAGCCGAACCCAAATCAATTTGTTCCGTGCAAGCTTATTAACAAAAACAAACTGATAAATTAATCAAACTATACATAATACAATGCTTAATTGAGTTACACAAGCTAATGGTAAGAGATCAATCAATCAATCAATCATGAGTCACGCCGGAAAGCGTGGTTGGTCATGACTCGCCATTTCACTAGATCACCAGCATCGTGGATCAGCTCAGTGTTCCTGTCTCGTCCATGCCATGTGGCCAAGCCATCCAGGTATTTTCCTCTCGGTCTTCCTCTTGGTCTGTTTCCTTCGATCTTGCCAGTTGTCACTAAGTTCTCCAGTCCATTTCTTCTCATAACATGTCCAAAATATTTTGACTTTCTACGTCTAATTTCTCTAATCTTGGCAAAGGCTAATGGTCGACGTTTGGTGCAGGAGAGCCTGATATATGATACCACAGCATCTAGCTTAAGAATGGAGGTGGAGGCAGTCAGAGCAGGTTTCCGCTGGATGGAGAATACGACACACACACACACACACACACACACACACATCGTGATTGTAACTGACTCAGAAAGCATGCTGAGTAGGGTGAGGACTGGCAAGCTTCGTGCCGAGTGGCTTGCTTCGCTTCGGAGGTCACGGGTGGCAAGCATCGTCTGGATATTTTCTCCGGGGCATGCTGGTGTGTTGGGGAATGAACAGGCAGACAGATTGGCTGGCTCTGCAAAACTTGGTGGAGTATTAATGCATGATAATGCAGACGTGGTTGCGACCTTGTGGGAGCACGTGTACACCTCGGAGGAGCAAATGGATCACTATGGTCTGGCAAGAATGCGACAGCGTGGAGTGACGAGGGGATCTGGCCGAGGCTCGACGCTTAGAGGAAAGGCGAGACGCACATATAATCAGATTGCTACTGGTACTATTGGGGTTGGAACTCTTCGCTGGCTTCTGAGGATGGGGACGGAGCGCTTATGGGAATGCCCCGAATGCTGTGATGTCGGTTCCTAAATCAATCAATCAATCAATCAATCAATCAATCTCTAATCAATTTACGATTTTCATTTGTCTCCTGTAGTACATGGTCATTGGTTTTTCTGTCTAACCATGGTATTCTTTGCATTTTCCTCAGAAACCACATTTCTGCAGCCATCAGATTTTTTTCAGCTTGACTGCACATTGTCCAAGTTTCCCATCCATACAAAAGAACAGGCTCTATGTATCCCCTCAACACTCTTTTCCTCGTTTCAATTGACATCTTTTTATTGGTCAGAATGTTTTTCATCTTGCTAAAGGCTACTTTCGCCATGGCGATTCTTGTTCTAATCTCTTCAAGGCATCTCCCATCAGATGTTATGACTGTTCCGAGATAATTGTACCGATTCACTTGTTAAAGAATATTCCCATTTACTTGTATATTACATTGTGGTACTTCGTTCTTCCTAGTGACGTCCATAACCTGTGTCTTCTTACAAGTTAATTCCAACCCCAGCTGTGTACAACAACTGTGTCTACTAATTGTTGTAGATCGTGTGCATTGTCTGCAATCAATACTGTATCATCTGCATATCTAATGTTATTGATGTTTCGTCCTCCAATGCTGATTCCATTTATATCTTCTACATTCCTGAAAATATTTTCACTGTATAGGGAAAAAAGATCTGGAGACATTACACATCTCTGCCTAACACCTCTTGCAAGTTGAAATTGTCCCACTTCATTATCAATCCTTATGGCAGCTTGTTGTTTCCAATATATGTTTTTTATAAGTCTAATGTCTTTCCCATCAATTTGTAGATCTGCAAGCATATCTACCATGTTGACATGTCTAACTCTATCAAAAGCCTTTGTGTAGTCAATAAAGCAAAGGTGTATATCCTTGTTTACTTCTATAGCACGTTCAATAACTGTTCGCAGCATATACACAGCATTTACTGTACCCTTTCCTTCTACAAACCCACATTGTTCTTCCCCTATTTCAGGTTGTATTTTCTTCCTCACTCTTTGCATGATAATTCGTAGCAAAATCTTTGTGATGTGGCTCATTATACTAATTGTTCTATGTTGATCACATTCCAAGGTTCCTGATTTCTTTGGGATTGCAATAAATACAGAGTTACATAATTCAGAAGGTATATCACCAGTATCATATAATGTGTTCAGCAGTCTGGTGACTTGATCTAGTCCAAATTCTTCTAAAGCTTTAATCATTTCTGTTGTGGTGTTATCTGCACCGGGGGCCTTGCCAGCTTTCATATGCTTAAGAACATTTCGAACCTCCTACTTCAAATTTGGCGGCCCTTCATTATTAAATCTAATATCATACTGTTCCTCTCTGTTATCATTATAAAGGTTTTTCACATAATCTGTCCATACATGTAGAATCTGATCTTTTTCTATTATGATTTTGCCATCTTTAGTTTTGAGACAGCCTGTTGATGTACTTGTTTCTTTTATTAGTAAGTTCCTGAATTCTTTTGTGCACTAATTTGGTATTTTGACTGTTGTGTTGTTTTTCAATTACTAAGCACTTTTCCTCAAGCCATGCTTCTTTTGCCTCCTTACATAATATTCTGACTTGTCTGTGAATTTCTTCATATTTGGCAGGATTATTTTTGTTGAGTCTTCTTGTTTCCATTAGGTGTAAAATTTCTTCTGTCATCCATTTCTTACGACCCACCTTCTTTAATTTTGGAATAGTTGTTTCTGCAGCCAGACTGATTGAATTCTTCAACATTTATCATTGATCATCCACATCCTGGAATAATATCTCTAGATCAGACAATATATCACATCTGTTCTGTACTTCTATGTTGAATGGTAAGTGATACAGAATAAAAACACACACACAATAGCAGTGGTCGGATGGTGTAATAAACATACAAGAAAATAGATTTCTAAAGATATCGACCATGCATTCATTGGGAATATGAAATTAACACAGCTGTCAGTAATGTAAACAGTAACACAAGGTGAATGAAGCTATTCAACAATGTTCGCACATTCGCCCTGCAATGAACCGTAGCAGTTCTATCTAAGGCCACCTGTAAGTAGTGCACAATGGAATAAGTGACTGACAGACTTCAGGCTGGCAGGGATATAGATCATACAGCTTGCTGAGTATGAAGGGACTATCATCATCATGTGCCATGCTGATATGCATGGCGATTAATGGTTAGCAATTTCACACGATCACTAGTCTAAAATCAGATCCATGTCCTTGTCTGGATTACGTCATGAAGACGAGCCACCCAGATATGTATCTCTCTGCCTCTTCCTTGCTCTTTTTCCATCAATCTTTTGTGTTGGCATTCTGGCACGGCATTATGTACAGTGAAATGTTTCTTTACATCTGTTCGAGGTTGTTTTGTTGCGCTAACTACATTTCGGAGAAAAATGGCGTGGCTGGCTAGAAAACATCTAGAAACGGAACATCAACATCTAGAAATATCGAGGCTTTGTAGGCGAACATCTGGTTGGGAAAGTGACTGCCGCTTCCATCAAGGATGAACTGTATGTTTCGTAGAGGACTTTTTGTGGCATTCTGGCGACGGCATTATGTACAGCGATTTGGTTTTACATCTATCTGTCCGAGGTTGGTTTGTTGCGTGAACTGCATTTCGAAGGAAAAATGGCGTGGCTGGCTAGAAAACATCTAGAAACGGAACAACAACATCTAGAAACATTGAGACTTTGTAGGTGAACATCTGGATGGGAAAGTGACTGCTAATTCCATCAAGGATGAACTGTACGTTTCGTAGAGACATTTGTGGTGACATTCTGGCGGCAGCATTATGCACAGTGTGCCTGAGCGGGCCGTTGTTTGTCGAGAATACTATCTTTTCCATTTTTCACATGGGGCAGTGGGGAACATTTCATGTGATATTCACTGGCACAGGAACGGAGCATAATGGGGACGACCCTTTGCTGTGATGTTGGAACCGCGACTAATGCTTAATGACTAATGACCATTAATCATACCAGTTGTCCTAAGTTTTCTACTAGTTTGTATTTCCTCATAACGTGCTCACAAAATCTTGACTGTCTACGTCTAATTTCTCGAATTAATTTACAGTATTCATTTGTTTCTTGTAGGACTTGCTCATTGGATTTTATGTCCATCCATGGTATTCTTTGAATCTGTCTCGGAAACTACATTTCAACAACCATTAAAGGTTTCTCGGGGATAGAATACACGTAGTTATATTCTCAAATAATCTGCGACATGTTTTTGGAAGACAATAATGTATTAAATAAAGTTTTCAAATAGAACCTGATGTTCACAAATATTACAGGAACAGAAAGTTGTCCATATAGTATAATTACAAGTGAAATAATGAAGTGAACGAGATAAAGAGAGAGAAAGATGTATGCAGGACGCTTGAACAGCTGGCCAGGAAATAGTAGTTTAAGCAACATTAATCTGATATAATTTCAAATTTCAGTGACGATTGAAGAGTCATGATCTCAAATATGCCAACACAGAATAATACATTTCAAATGTGGCAATGAGGACATAGAAAGATGCATAGGGAAAGCATAAATACACAATATTATAAACATCATCAACGGAATCAAAATATAAAATTGTGGAACATCATAAGAGACATGGAGTGTTTAACACATTCGGTCCACGTAATCGAAATATTATATCATGAACAACCTGCAGCTGTCAGCGTAACTGGTGAGACATGAATCTAGTTCTAGGGGCAAAAGGGAGTAAGGCAAGGCAGCATTCTGTCTCCACATCTGTTCAACACCTATACAGAAATATAATGAATAATGTCGAAAATGGTCACACAAGCGAGAATTGTTAATCCAGTTATGAATGGCGGAAATCCAGTTCCAGGACTTAGATATGCAGATTGCACAGTCCTCCTCAGAAATAGTGCTCAAGGATTAGCAGCGTTGATTCTGTTTATCAAGAGACACAATAAAAATTAAAACATCGTCTTAGGAGTCAGCATGGCCGAATGTATAAGAGCTCTGTCTCTTAAACTTCTTGTGTGCTGATGCCGAGGTATCGGGTTCAACCCTTACACCGGTTAATTGATCTTACATGTTCACGTCTCGTCCTTGACTTGGGGACATAAATTACAAGTACCTCAGAAGTCGAAGTAATTTCGCCTGATGGCGATGGACACTGTTAATAGAGTGAGCTAATCCGCACGCCAAATCCGCCTAGTGCTACTAGAAGCAGTAGTAAACTGTGGAATACGCTTG
>JACEFZ010008477.1:0-47500 GCA_014155875.1 Cepaea nemoralis
TGGGGTTTCGAAAGGGGTTGGCCCCAGTCGGGGAAAATTTTAGGAAAGAAACATATACCCTTGGACAGATGCAGTCCGCTAAATTGGTTGAAATCTAGTTAGTTAGTTAGTCGCGGTTCCAACTTCATGGCAAAGAGTCGCACCATTATATCAGTTTCTGTGCCAGTGAATATCACACAAAAATCTCCTCACTGCACCTTGTGAAAAGTGGAACAGATAGGAGTCTCGACATACCAACAGCCCACACAGGTATACTATGCATAATGCCACTGCCAGAATGCCAACACAAAAGTCCGCCACAAAAAATACAGTTCATCGTCGATAGAAGCGACAGTCACTAGAAAACTAGCAGCCACATATTACTGTATAAGGCAACCCAGTTAGTTAAGCGACCGGCCGCCCGCTATATATATATATTTTTTTTTTTTGAACACACAGTTAACGCTAAAAACAACCATGGACATATGTAAAAACACTCCACACGAAATTCAAAGCTCACGGTGTCGCTCCTGGCACTCAACTCAGTAGCAGGGCGACGGAACCATTTGGATGGAATCTGTCTACAGAAAGCATACCTTACACAAATGCATACGGAAGGAGAACACTCTGACCTCTGAGGTGGAAAGCTAGATGTGACGCAGTTCCCGCGATAGAGGCACGAAGACGAGTAACGGCAGATCTTCAAGTATGTATTGACTTGACCTGTGATGCCAGATCTTCAAGTATGTATTGACTTGACCTATGATGGCAGATCTTCAAGTATGTATGACTTGACCTATAATGCCAGATCTTCAAGTATGTACTGACTTGAACTATGATGGCAGATCTTCAAGTATGTACTGACTTGACCTGTGATGGCAGATCTTTAAGTATGTACTGACTTGACCTGCTTCGTTAACAAATGACGATGCAGATTTGTAAGGATCGTATACACGTCAAAGCTAGATTACCTATTTTATTCTTACTCTTCTTCAGATGCAAGATGCAAGTCTGGACCAGATATCGGCGATCACGACTGTCCTTTGTGTCGTATGATAGTGTAATGAAGTTGATGCTTCTGATATTCTTATATGATGCTCAGCTGTGTAAGCTTTCCACGTTTTTCTCTTGTGTTTCTTTGCTTCGCTTGCCTAGATTTTCTGAATATAAGGTTGTTGTCCATGATACACTTTATCTGTTACTATGACCCATAAACTGCACGTGTCTTTCACTTACGGTTTTCACAAGTGATCGATATAACGTCTGAGACTGTCGGTACATCAGCCACTGTTTTATAACCATTATCAAACACGAACAAATAGATATACTATGTTAAGAAGCATCACAAGGAACAGCCCGTCAAGATCAGCACAACCATGTAGCAAGTTCATCGCAGGACTTCTCTAATATAGCCCGCCCAAAGACTCCTTCCACGGGAGTCTCCGTGGCGAAGTGTTTACGCCACCTGCCTCGCGTTCTGAAGGTTGTGGGTTCGATTCTGTACTACATCGTTCAGTTCAGGTGTGTAATTTTATTGGGGACTTATGGGGGCCGTCGCTGGAGCTACGGAGTTCGTGCTTTGTGCGACGCTTTTGGCAAACTGCGGAAAGAAGAGACCGAGCCGTATGGGATAAAACTTGATGCCATGAGGTCGATACTCTGGCCTTTTACCCCCCCCCCCCCCCCCCTTTCTCTTTTTTTTTATTTAAAGACTCCTTCCTCCGTCATGTTCCTGCCTCGTGTGCTATCATGCCACGGGAGTCACAGAAATACTCTACACTTGCCTGAACATCCTGTCTGTATGTAGATAGGTCACGCGAAACATATCAATGTATTACTCATATTAGTGTGATGTACTTAGGCGGGTGACCTGGAATGGTGTCTGTTGCTTGATGTTCCTCCAGGATTCTTTTCTCTAACACCTAGAAGTAGCGTGCATGGTTATGATTATGACAACATGTACACATCAGCAGATGCCAGCGGGTTTCAACCTGTGCTCCTTGGAGAACCCAGGCTGGCGATCAGGCTGAGCGGTTAACGTAGTTTGTTCTCTTAACAATTGTGTGTGCATTTATTTCCTTTGCCGAATGTTGCGATCAAGCGCAACCTCAGGTTGATTTTCTAGACTATTTTTGTGGCTAAGTAGGTTGAAATTGCTTTCTGAACGAGGAGTCAACGTTAAGTCGAAACTGACGCGTGTAGGTAACGATCCCGTGTCATCAACGTACCAGAAGTTTAAAAGTTAGAGCGCTTTTAATCCTACGACTTATTGGAAGTATCTTTCTCTTACTTAGCTGCGAATTAAAATACATTTTATCTGTCGGTTTTCTGTTTGTTTTCCTCGTAAATGTTTCCATGAGCACATTGTGTATATGTTTTAGAACGTCTGATCTTTCCACAGATTGTCTATTGTAATGTTTTTTTGTTAAGTACATTAAAAATTGTCGGCGACTGTGACGAAGGAGTAAAGAAAGCGATTCCCGCACACCGTGTTCAAAATCGTCCGCAGGCAAATTGGAAGCAGGCCGCCTTGTGTTGATTTGTAACAATGACATGAGCTTCGGTCGTTCAAAAAGCAATGATAAACTACTGAACGTAAACTAAAATGCTGGGGTTGATTGTGACGTCCTGTAAAGGATATGCGACTAACTAGCATTACAAATTGCATTTAAAAACGCTTTACAAAGACCATCCCTGTTTAAAAAAAAAAAGGTAGGCTAGGCTAAACGTGGAAATATCGCTGGCGTTTGTGTCCCACAGCAGAAAGAATTTAGTTGGTTTCGGGAAGTTACGGAAGAAAGGTTGAAAACCACTGTCCAATGGGACACACACAAAAAAAAAACAGCCCCGGGAGCCAACATTAACATTAGCGACAGATAACTCTTGTCTGTTTAAGTGTGTGTGGGATTTACCTCCCGAGGTAAACAACTTGCCTTCTTCTATACCGAAAGCCACTTGACGTGACATGCATTTCGACCTGGAAAATGAGGCAAGCACTCCAATGGCTCGGGTAGTGGATGTTTTGTGTGTAAAGATATAGTAACGTGTATGCAGTTTTTCACAATTCACAATATGCATCTTTATCCTATGTAAATCGTGGGCAGCTGGCATTATTCTTATTTGTTAATTATGAGCACATGATCATTAAACCAGCGAGCTGATTGGTCGTCCTATCCACAGATTTACTCGTCCTTTATCCAGCTACCCCTACATCAGCATGTAAAAGGGTTTTTTGGTGGGTAAATGAGCTTTGACAACAAAACATCCCTGATGCTGTTTATCCAACAGTATAGCAGTAGATGGACTTGCGTTTTCCATAACTACAAGAACTTTGCCGATGGTAGCGCAGCTACTGGCAGAGTTCCCTATGTCGCACAGTTCAGTGGATAGGGACAAGACCAAACAATAGACAAACCATTTGTCGGATGTACTCAACCGCAGGCTTAACGAAACAGTGCCACGCAATTCGGTCGAATCCACTCTGACTTCTGAGGTACATGCAATTTACGTCCCCAAGTCAAGGACGACAAGTGAATATTGTATTCCAACTGACCCGTTTAGGGGTTGAACCCGATACCCCAGCATCAGCAAACCGGACATATAAGAGATTTAACAGGTAAAACGAATGGTCTTCCAGAGAATTCACAACCAACCAACCATAGAGGGAAGAAATACAGTAGACACTTTGTGAGAATGAAACCCAATCAGCTACAGCGTTGTTCCTACAGTCCAAGACGGTCAAGCTATAGAACTAGAGCAAGTGCAATGACCCGATGGATAGATTCTATCAAGGGTATGCTACAATAGCACAATCAGATAGATCCTGTCAAGGGTATGCTCCAATAACACAATCAGCACACGTCAGATAACATCTGGCCCGAGATCAAAAACGTCATCTCCCCCCCCCCCCCCCCCCCCCCCCCTCCCTCTACGCTATCAGCGAACGTGAACCATAGACTATCGTCCTTATGGGAATAGATAATAAACAGCACCGTGCACTTTTTCCGTGGAAGAGCCGTTGCGTATGCGATGACCTTTTAGAAAGGTGGCTCATGGTGGTTAGTTATCTATGTTCCAAGATGTTTCTATCGCAATGAGCTCCATTCCTTTAGAGCAGTTACTATCTGGATTTGAAGGAGCGAATATATTACAAAATGTGATATAGAGAGTTAAAGTAACAATTCCGGTAAAGTAATAACATGTACCCGCTGTTTAGAACAGAAGCTTTAAAGAAAAGTATGACATGCATGGGGCAGAGGCGTATCCTGGTTTGAAAGTCAGGGAAGCGGGCACATAAATGCCTGCATTCAAAAATCACGGTAAAGATCTCGGATAGGGAATGGCAACATTTATATAGTGGCGTGCCAAAATAATTTTGCAAGGTCACTCATCATGCCAACCATATTATACTTTACTGTCATTGAAGGAAATCAAGTAGATCTTGTATTCACATGTTTCCGATGCGTTCTGTCCGCACTCACTTAGTTTGTATCATGTCACACAGTCTTACCTTTAATGTCTAATAACTTTCGTTTTCGAAGGATGTGAAAACAGGAAAATCTTTAAAAGAATTGCACGTCTCAATTTAATTTAAAAAATCACGCTTTAATGAGATCATACACTGTATTTCAATTCACTCGGCGTGCCACTGAAAATTGTTCCGCGTGTCACACTTGGTACGCGTGCCGTAGGTTGCCGATGCCTGGTCTAGGATTCCGTTTATCGCACAAGTAAACTAGGCGCCCTCCCCCTTGTTTAAAAAAAAAATAGTGCACTAGAGCAGTGATCGTTCATTTTGTCCCCCCCCCCCCACTCCCAGCTACGCCACTGGCATGGGGGTAGCCTATAACAGAATAGTGACTACCTTACAATTGGTCCTGACAAATACAGACGGCCGTTGAATGTCAATAAGAGACCACGCTAGCGTTAGCTATTAATGTGGCCGATGATAACATCAGACAGCAGTAATTGACCGCTCTAAGTATAGTCCAACAATCAAAGCTTAATGGTAACCCGAGCCCTACTATTCGCAGCAATAATATCAAGGTTCAACCCTTACACCGGTCAGTTGGACTTCATTCAACGTTGACTTCTCGTTCAGAAAGCAATGGCAAACTACTGAACGTAAATTGTCTAGAAATTTAACGTGGGAGTTGGGGTTGGTCGCTACGTCCTGCAGAGGACATATAACATTGAACTTTCCAGAAAAGGGAACTGTATGCAGCCATTTGCTGCTGAGAAAGCGGAAGATAACAAAGTTGCGAATTATGCTGTCTCATTTTTATGTACAAAGTATATGACCCGTTTATGCCTTCTTTCCAATTCCCTCCGCACCCTCAATGTGTAACGTGAAACCATGGGACAATGTGGATGATTGAGACTTCAGCGCAGGCAACAGGTAGTTGTTGGTTGTGGTGTGAAGTTCGCGATGATGTTAGGCAAAGAGGGTCTCTTTATAGAGGCGATGGCTACGGTCACCCGCCAGTAGGGCACTGGCAAGAAGGGAAGCAATGGGAGACAACCTTCTTTACAGATGCCCAGACTACTTTAGCAGTCCAACGAAATTATGCTGAAAAGAGACGAAACAAGGCCGTCATATCGATACATACAAAACGGATCTGTTAACAGATTCAGTACCAAACAAAAAAGCAGGTTTGAACCACACAAAACTGGATGGCGGAAAATGTGAAGTAAGGGCGTGTCACAGTTACGACCTAAACCATGTTAATATGGTAGCAGAAATATTGTAATATAACGCAATAACAACATTTCAGCGATATAGAAGCCCATGACAGATACGGGAAGTCGCTTAAGACGATAAATCATCCCATGGCACTTAATCGGTTAATAAGACCCACACAACAGAGGAAAATGAAATATTTCGCGGACGTAAAATACAAGAAAACAGCATGTACGCCTGAACGAGATAACCATAAATGGAGGTATAAGGCGGAAACGGAAGACCGCACCATAGATGGTTTCAAGATGTGATAGATAACTTACACACGACAGCAACAGGAGCACATCTGGCTCATGATAAGGGCTATTTCCAGTGTGTTGTTGTTGGGGTGGGGGGGGGGGGAGGAAAGAAGAGAAGAACCATATTTGACACTGGACAATCCAGCGGATGACGTAATACACAGCCAAATCAATTAGGAAACCCCATCGGAATCAACCAATCATGTCTCCTCTTTGAATGTCAGTTGTATCTAGACACGACATTGTGGTCTAGTGTGTTTGTTATTTGACTATGCTGAGTTAATATACAATTATGAGACCCATGGCTTACTTCAATGGTTAGATACGAAGTATGGCCATATTCCATAGTTGTGGGTTCAGGTGTATGATAGATCTAGCTAATAATGACAGGCTTTTTATTAAAGGGATGAGACATACAGAACCGTAAAGTCCATGCGTCGAAATTCATGTGTTCCAGCAGAGAATCGCTGTCGTCATGTGGAGGTGTCAGGTTCAAATTTCAGTGTGGTTACTATAGTTTTAAATGTTTATGTTGTCTAGTGTGGTCTCTTATATCTATTTTCTTCCTCTGCTTCTATTAGCGGCAGTGTGCTTTTCTTTATTCTCTGGGTGATGAAATTGTAAAGGTGCACAATGAATCAAGTAAATGTAGAATTCTCTCTTAAACTTTCATGTTTCCGTCTTCATGCTCCTTCACCCACCACTCAAAACTCTCAAAGTTAGTTGAGTGTCATTTACAGGACACCGTAATCAACCCCAGCATTTATACCAGTTTGTGATTTACTTTTTGTGATTTTTAAACTTTCAGTTCGTTCAGTAGTTTGTCACTGTTTTCTGAACGACAGGCGCCTATACTGTCGAAATGAACGCACGGAGGTCTGATTCCATAGTGCCGGCCTATCACACAAAACACATGCTTAATCTAATAATACGAGCGTTACTCAGAGCTAGATCCATCCGTAAGTAAAATGTGCACGTGCTTAGGACACCGAAGAAAGAGGGCGACATGGCGATTCTCCATTCTAAACTTACAAGTGATCATATGGTGCAAAACTGGAAATGGTGGAGCTGAACTAGATTCCACAAAAATCAAAAAAGGACCCACAACACTAAACATTTGAAATTTAAATAAAGTGGAAGGGTACAAAAGACGCCGTATTTTCTAACGTAATTCTATCTTTATGAAGACGCTGTGTTAGGGAGTCTTTCTTCTTGTAAACTCCTTCGGCATTCCACTGTAGTATGTTGAGTGTCCGGAATTCTTCTTCGTACCGGCTCCGTGGCGAATGTATTACGGGTGCAATTCGTAATCCCGCATGCCGCGTCCGAAACACAACTGCGGGAGATTTGGCAGTAGACCACCTTGTGTTGGTGTTCATAAAATAGTATGAGCGCCGATCTTTCAGAAAGCAATGTTAAACTACTGAACGTATACTTGTCACACAAAGAAATCGTTAAAAGCCAAGAAATAATGGGGTTGACTGCGACGTCCTGTAAAGGATATGGAACAAACTTTTAACTTCTGTGTGCCCCTGCCGAAGGGTAGTGCGTCACACCGAGTCATGTACTTGAAAGATCAGTGTGTCTGACCTCGGGATGCACCTGTGTCAGGTTTACTTCCGCCAGACAGATTCCATTTAAGGTCACGGGCTCTACCGACCCGTGGACAGGTTTACCTTTCCTAACAATTTTGTCAGGGCAGTGGTTGTATGACCCACTCTTTGCGATTTCCAAAATGCCGTTGGAATTTTTAACTTCCGCAGGGGATCTCCGTTTCCCCCGCTCTTATCTGAGCAGGCTACGCATTCCATCTCGCTACCCGAGAGATCGGGGGATGGGGAGGCGGAGGTGGTGGGGGGGGGGGGGGGGGGAGGGGTGTCGTGTGATATCATTAGATACCGAAGGTTCTGGCAAAAACTACTTGCCCTCAGCAGGGATTGAAGCCGGTACCTTTAAGCCTGAGTCCGACGCCGTGACCTTTCAGTTCAGCCTACCTAGCTCACTATAGCTTTGTTTCACTTGGGGGGGGGGGGGGTAGTCTTATTTTACAGTTTCGATTTTGACTGAGACATATAGTTAATACAGTTTTGATTGTTTGTGATTTCGTGGTAAGTTTATGTTCAGTAGTTTGCCACTGCTTTCTGAACGACCGACCCCCAAACCATTGTATCAAACGCGCACGGCGGTCTGCGTTAAAATCGCACGCAGCTATGTTTCGAACGCGGTATTGTGAACTGGCTCCGAAGATCGTTCAGGCACGGTTCCTGATCCCGTATACCAGCGTTCGAAACACAGCTGCGCGCGATTTGGTAGCGGACCGCGTTGCGCTGTTTTTTTTTAACGAAATGGTATGGGTGTCGGTCGTTCATTAAGCAATGGCAAACTACTGAACGTAAACTTGCCAAGACATCAACAACAGCAAAAAATGCAAACGTCCTGTAAAGGATATGCAACTGACTTTTTTATTATTACTGTGAATTGGGTTCGTAATCCCTTAGGCACACCGTAGGCTGTATAGAGAGGCACCAAAATCACTTAAATGCTTAAGGCTTCAGAAGATCTTAAACCGGCCCAGGCATTAGTCTCCACTGACCAACCTGATCAACGTGTAATGTTCTGTTCCCTATACCACCGGAAGCACCAGCAACCGCCCAACTATTCAGCTATGAATGACATCAAGCTGTGAGGCCAGAGCGTATCCCGGAGTAACAGACACGTGTTCCGTGTAACATCTGATAGTGTAAGATTGTATGACTCACGTGAAAATTGGATTGGGTTATCGTGCTGGGCGCGTTCGTGCTGATTCGGAGCTCATTTCATATTCACGCAACGGCATGTGTTACAGGATAGTGATTATTTTTGCCCTCAGATATTCCAGCATATTCCAGACAGCGCCGGTTCGGACAATGATATCGTGCACGTGTTACTGTGCGATGTAAATAAGAAACAACAAGAGGAAAGGGAAGGGGGAGGTTCTAAAGGCGAGAGGGTCGAATTCATTGCACCAGGTTTCATCCTATATGGATTGGTCTCTTTCTCTTTCCACAGAGCGGTCCTGCTGAAAGCATCACACTGAGAACGAACTCCCTAGTTCCAGCGACAACTCCCAGGAGACTCCGAGCAAACTGCTATCCATGAAGTGAATGACGTAGGAGTCTGGAAACGAACACGTTCACAAACAAAGAAACCGCCTCATTGATTGGGAACAGAAGAAACAATAAGAAGGCATGAAGCAAGCGAACAAGTAAGTAAACAACGGTACAAGAATCACTAAGCGTATACGATGTAAAAAGACTCAAAAGGTAAGCAACAAACAAAAGGAATAATGAAATAGGCAAGAGACAGCGATCGGAATAGCTGGAGCACGCCGTGACAACGAAAAATCTGGAGTGGAAGAGAGGTAGGAGAGACGAAGAGATAGGGTTCTAGAGTTTGACATCATGACATGAAGGAACATCAACATCATAAACTATCTGCAGTACGCGAGACACGAGACTGTAACAAGACATACATCTTTCGTTAGCTAGCATTGAACTCAAGCGTAATCTACATCCCGTGATACTACTTCTAGTGCACTGGTCTGATTTTGTTTGTGGATTAGCTGCTACCAGTGTCCCTCATAATCAGGTTAACCCGCTCCAACCTCTGAGGTACTTGTAATTTACTGTCCCCAAGTCAAGGACGAGAAGTCAACATTATAGTCCAACTGACAGGTGTAGTGGATGAACCCGGTAAACCCGGCATGAGCAATCATAACCAACTCCACACGACATGGACTATAAGAAAAGAAACAAACTATACATCATCATGTAACATAAGAGAAGAAAGAAGATATACATTATCATACAAGTCCTTTGCAGAGCGTCGCTCCCATCTTGGCCTGCCGAAGAGGACGTAAATTAAAAGTACCCTCTTTTCAGGCTATCACATAAACTAAGTCAGACACTTAGGACTTTGAGGAGAGTCCAGAAGGACATATAATCAGATTGATACTGCTATCATTAATATTGGGGCTCTTGGTCGGCTCTGGCAGATGAGGACGGAGCACGTAGAGGAATATCCCGAGTGATGTGACATACCTCAACTCAAAACAACACACTTCAACTCAACATAGTGAAAACGTGTAACGTACACAAACATTACAAATAGTACAGCTCTTCACAATATTGAGTTATGCAGTCAACATTCCAACATCATATCACATGAACGCAGTTAAGTCAAGCTACAATGTTAATCAATGACGGGTTTAACGTCAGAAGCAAATAACTGCAATTAAGCCCGACGTTTAAAATCCTCGCCATTTGCTTCTCCTAAAGAATCATCTCAACTCACGTGAGTACGATCAATGAAAGTGAGAAATATTATGATAGCAAAGTTGTCTCTGTGGAAACAAGCAAAATAAACTGTGTGCGGCACACATGCAGACTATAGAATTACCAAGAGACTGATAAAATAAGTTCAGTTAGTTAGTCAGTTAGTCGCGGTTCCAACTTCACGACAAAGGGTCGCCCAATTATGCTCCGTTCCTGTGCCAGTGGATATCACACAAAATGTTCCCCACTGTCCCGTGTGAAAAGTGGAACATACATGAGTCTCGATAAACCAACAGCCCGCATAGTATACTATGCATAATGCCGCTGCCAGAATGCCAACACAAAAGTCCGCAACGAAAAATGTGGCGATCAAATAAGTTCAGATCATCACTTGGTGTTAGGATCTCTCATGCAGTAAAACTTTCAGCATACAGTGCCTATTCCCCCACCCCCCCCCCCCCCCGGTGTAATGTAACATTGAGAATACATAACGGTTAACTCATGTGCGAAAGATATTTGGTTCAAAGGGCCGATTTTAAGATGGGCCCGCTTGCCCAATTTGTGACCCTTTGAATTAAAATGTGCTTATTCTCTCGTTTCAACTCTGCTGGTCCGATCGTGATTGAGGAGTCTCCATGAAAGCTTGGTGTGTTGCTCTTTCCTGATCACGCTGATCTTCGACCCCCAAAGACAATATTCTAACTACCGATGCTGATTTATTCAGTACTCGTTCAAGCTGGACTCCTTTGGGGAATTCATGGTGGCTCGAAAGACTGGTAACGTAACAGTTGTTCAAGCTGACCTGAATCCACAAGTATGGAATATGGGCATAATTCTATCTAGTAAGTGCAGGTGGATGACAGACCTGTTTAATAAGCTTTCAAGGCGGCCGTTTGTCAAAGTAGACTTGTTCCTTCGGCAACGCTGTTGTCATTTAGTGGCACCAGGTTTGATTCCCAGTACGGTTAGACGATAGACCTGGCTAATGACATTTCTTGTTGGCAGTTTGTCGAAGTACACTTATCCTTCAATCGCGGCGGTGTCGTAATTTGGAGGTAGCAGGTTAGAATCCCCGCATTGTCACTAAAACTTTCAATTTTATTTTGTCTGGTGTGACCTCTAATCTTTACTTCTGTTCTCTGCTTCTAAGAATGCCGATCCATATCTGTGAATGTATATGTCTGTCCTCTACTTTGCCGATTCACGAGACATATGAACTGTTTGAAGATTGCGCACAATCCATTACTGACAACACTGATCGTATTCCAGCACGAACTTGGACCTTTTCCGCGTCAGAATGGAAGGACTAGACTCGAGTTTCACTCTCGTTTGAGCTCGTCAGTAGCGCATATCCCTGACTGGACCCGGGATCGAACTCCGGATCACTGGCGTGTGAGGATGGTGTGAGTTGTGTTGATAACGTTTAAGAATGTTATAGTAAAGTATTACCTAAAATTAATAAAGGTACTCTTCGTTCCAGATGGAGGAACTGTAACATAAAATTCAAAACTGATTTTGAACATCTTGTGGTTACAGTCCAGTAGAACATAATACTGTCAATGTTCGAAGCCAGCGACAAAAGAAGAATAAGATGAGATACCTGCGAAGACTACATGTTTGATCAAAGGAGACACAAACAACAGACTGGAAAATGTACTGCCTGGCTTATGTCGCTGTATTTCGATAGGTGCACAATACATAAGTAATTATACAATTAAACTAATAGATAAATCGTTTTTTTTTTAAAAATAGAAATACACAATTCACATAGTCACCGATGTTAATATAAACACATCTGTTATTTGCTTCATCATATAATTGGCTATGTGTTGTTTGTCCATCAAGAATGATGATGACCATTCATTTCATCCAGTGGGGTTGAAGGTGTGGAGCCGTGGGTTCTAAGATGGCTGATAAGGCCTATTTTGGCTCGAAATGTTCTTTGACAATGTGGACAAAGAATGCTTGACGTCTCTGGAGGAGGATTTCCTGCAGTGGTTTTTCTGTCCTGCCTTTTCTTCACAGCTCTTGCAGTCCTGGTTGCCTCACATATGACTGCACCTTTGCGCAATGATGCACGCCACGAATTTCGGTCTCTGGCTGCAGCCTCCCAGGTGTCATGATGAATTCCAAAAGCATTCAGTGAAATTTTCAGTGTCTTTAAACGTTTCCTCTGGCCACCTTGGGAGCGTTTACCACAACGCAGTTCGCTGTAAAAAATTCGTTTAGGGAGCCTGTGATCTGGCATGCGAGTCAAGTGACCAGCCCAGCGAATCTGATTCTTCATCAGTAGAGTGTGGATACTAGGCATGGATGCTCTTTCTAGGACTTCAGTGTCTGGAATCTTGTCTTGCCATTTAATCTTCAGTAGCTTCCTTAGGCAGACTGTGTGGAAGTGGTTTAATTTCCTAGCGTGTCGCTGATAAACAGTCCAGGTTTCACAAGCATATAGCAGTGTGGATAATACAACTGCTTTGTAGACTTTTAGCTTTGTTTGCAGGCTTATTCCAGTTCTGTCCCATACATTCTTGTACAGTCTGCCAATGGCTGCACTGGCCTTGGAGATTCTTGCATTCACTTCGTCATCGATTGTGGCAGCTTGTGACAGGGTGCTGCCAAGATAGGTAAATTTGTCCACAACACTTAGTCTATGATCATTCACTTTGATATTCGGCACAGTGTGATTATTCCCTGGAGCTGGCTGGTACATAACTACAGTCTTCTCCAAGTTGATATTGAGCCCAAAGTTGGCACTGGCATGTGAGAAAGCTGAAACATTATGTTGCATGTCCGCCTCTGAGTTGGCGTATAGAGCGCAATCATCAGCAAACAGGAGCTCTCTGACGGTGCCGCTGTTAATTTTGGTTTTAGCTTTCAGCCTTCTGAGATTGAATAACTTTCCATCCATACGGTAGTTGATGTCTATTCCAATGTCGTCGTTCTCGAAGGCATTCATCAACATGGCTGAAAACATGAGGCTGAACAGTGTTGGTGCCAGGACACATCCTTGCTTCACTCCATTGGTGACAGGAAAGGGTTCAGACAGCTCACCATTTTCCTGTACACTTGCCTGCATGCCGTCATGAAATAGCCGCACTATTTGGACAAACTTTCGTGGACAGCCATATTTTGCCATAATCTTCCACATTCCTTCTCTGCTGACTGTATCAAAAGCCTTGGTAAGGTCAATGAAAGTGGAGAACATTTCGCAGTTCTGTTCCTGACATTTCTCTTGCAGCTGCCTTGCAGCGAAAATCATGTCAACAGTTCCACGTTCTTTTCTGAAGCCACATTGACTCTCAGGAAGAAGACCTTGATCGAGATGGGCTGTGAGGCGATTGAGAAGAATTCTGGCGAGTATCTTCCCTGCAATTGAAAGCAAGGAGATGCCTCGGTGGTTGTCACAGGATTGGCGGTTTCCTTTACGTTTGTAAAGGTGGACTATTGACGCGTCCTTAAAATCTTGTGGCATGGTCTCGTTCATCCATATGTTTGTGAAGACTTGGTGAAGCTGCTCTGTTAGGACCGGCCCACCTGCCTTGTATATCTCTGCTGGGATGGAGTCAGGACCAGGTGCCTTGCCGCTGGAGAGTTGCTGGATGGCTTTGTTTATTTCCACTATGGTTGGCAGGTCATCAAGTGTCTCATTGGTGGGAACTTGAGGAAGGCAATTGATGGTTTCATCATCGAAGAAGGAAGTTGCATTTAAGATTTTGCTGAAATGCTCTGCCCAGCGTTGGAGGATTTCTTTCTTATCGGTGACCAATGTTCCCCCGTCTGCACTGAGGAGGGGAACTATGCCTGGTGATGAAGGACCATAGACCGCTTTCAGTGAGTCGTAGAAGTTTTTCATATCGTGGCTGTCAGCAAAGCCCTGAATTTCATCAGCTTTGCTGCTCAGCCAGGAGTCCCGCATGTGCCGAAGTTTCTGCTGCACTACTCTCTGAATGTTCTTGAAAGCATCTTTTTTTGATGTTGACTTTGGGTCATTCAAATGTGCCTTGAGGAGAAGATGTTTCTCGGCCAGCAATTGGTTGATGTCTTCGGAATTTTCATCAAACCAGTCTTTATGCTTTCGGGGGGCTGGACCCAGGATTTCCATAGCAGTGTTGTAAATCGTGTCCTTTAGGGCTCTCCATTCTGTTTCTGTATCCTGTTTAGCTTCAGCATTGGGCTTGAGGCGGTCTTCCAGCATATTTTCAAACGACTGCTGCATTTTCTTGCTGTTTAGGCGGGTGACATTTAGCTTTGTTTGCATTTTCGCCCCTTGTGGACGCCGTGGTGGCCTGATGTGGATGTTCATTTTCGAGACAATGAGACGATGGTCTGTCCAACATTCGGCACCACACATGGATTTTGTCACTCGAACGTCTTGTCTGTCACTCCTCCTGACGATGACATAGTCAATGAGGTGCCAGTGTTTCGAGCGAGGGTGCATCCACGATGTCCTATTTCTCATGGGGAGACGGAAAATTGTGTTCGTAATCAGGAGATCATGTTCGGCACAAGTCTGAAGGAGGCGGAGTCCATTGCTGTTACAATTTCCAACTCCATGCTTTCCAATAATGCCACTCCAAGAGGTGGTGTCCGTGCCTACTCTGGCATTGAAATCCCCAAGGAGTATAAGTTTGTCTCCTTTGGGAACAGATGTTAATACATTGTGCAGGTCCTCATAGAACTTATTCTTGACATCATCTTCGTTGGTCATAGTTGGTGCGTAGACACTCACAATGGTTGCGTGCTTCCTTCCATTCAGCAGAGGCAACTTCATGGTCATGAGCCTGTCGTTTACAGCCTTTGGAAATCCAGCTAATTTGCCGACCAGGGCCGACTTAATGGCAAATCCCACACCGGATTGGCGTCTTTCCTCGCTTTTCCTTCCACTCCAGAAAAATGTGTAGCCGGCACCAATTTCACAGATTTGGCCTTCTTCTGCAAGTCGTGTCTCGCTCAAGGCTGCAATGTCGATGTTGTACCTGCCGAGCTCTCTCCCAATCAGTGCTGTTCGTCTCTCTGGACCCGACGCGCCGTCTCTGTCAAGTAGGGTGCGTACATTCTAAGTTCCAATTGTTACGGGAATATGGTTTACTCTTTTAGCTTTGCTTGTTTTATCTTTCTTTGTATGTCGACCGCAGTTTAGGGTACCCACCAACCGCGGCTAGCTGGTTAGGTAGTGATGAAGCAGACAATGTTTAGGGCACCTTTTCTAGCCCCTTCCTCATGCTATGGAGGTGAGCAGTGTGTTCCTATAGAGGGCTGCTCAGTCGCTCAGGGGGCTGCCGAATCCCACTGCTGCTCCGGTCAGTAGAAGACGACCATATGGCCTGAGCCGCCTGTGTGCAGGTCTGCGACTACGGCTGCCAGCGTACCCACGCCTGCCGCTTTACCGCTCGCCCATCGCCACAGGGCTTGAAGGTGATATGTGACGTTGGATGAAGAATGACTTGCGCGATGACTTGGATTAAAGTGAGGAAGAGTTGCGCAATTCGTCGACCTCACTCTCTCGCCTGAGTCCATCTGAGTCCAGTGGCAAGACAAGTCGAGACGATTGGAGACGAATACAGGTGCAGTGGATGACCAGGGCGCTCTACGTGCCTTGCCGTGCTCATTACGTTCCACAACGCTTTGCAGGTAAACGCCGTCTTGCCCGTTGAATCAGGAATGATTTCTTCCGCGCAGTCTGCCGAATCCTGTCTTCACATGCTGGGTAGGCATACCCTAGTTTACCTCTTGGTTTGACACCAAATCGGATACCCATGCCTGGTTTAGCCAGCCTCTCACAGCTGTTGCCCGGGGGGTGGCCGCTGTCGCATGCTGACAGCTACTAGGAGCCACAGGCACGAGCTGGGTGTCAGACTTGGACCAGTGGGGGATGGGTCCTGAAAGGACATGAGAGCCATCCTTACCAAAGGTGCTACCAATGCCTGACACCTTGCACCTGACGAGATACAGCGAAATATACCAGGTAGTATATTGCTCAATATGTTGTTTGTGTCTTTTTTGAGTGTGGAAATTTACAACACAAGACCACTGCTTAAAACTACTTAATGCCATGAGGGTTTTCTGTTTCGAAGTGGTCATGTCGCCTGCTTCTTGCTACGAAGTTCGCGGGCTCCTTCCAGGCCTCGTCATACACTTCATGAGTGCAATTTTTTTGGACACCCCTGGAAGTTGTCGCTGGAGATACGATGGAGCTGGTGCTCAATGAGGCGCTTTTGGTAGGCCGCTCTGCGAAAAAAAAAAAAAACAAGACCGAGAGAACTCGGTGCAATGAAATCGCTGCTCCGGCTTTTAACCCCTGTAACTGAATGTGACAAGACGAGATCTGACATGATGACATTAGTAACTAAGAGAATTCAGCGTCGGCAATGGATTCTATCAACAAACATCGAGTTTTATGGTTTGAAAATGCAACAACACTCAGTGGCGTAGCTATGCGGGAGGGGTGGGCGGGACGCCAGGGGTCAGCCGGCACACCCTGCCTTTGTGTTCTATTTTTAATAGTGGTACCTCGTGCCACTAAGAAGAGTTTGGAGGTAGCGTAGATGTGATTTCTATAACGTCCGTTGGGGATACACTGAACTGCCAGAGTAACTAACACTGAGTGGCTGAATAAAGGCTAAGGAGAGTAGAACATTATATACACATATAAGGGGAGAAATATGCTTCTATGGTCTTGTGATAAGGAGAGAGACATTAGAGAACATCGTGACGACTGGAAATACTAGTAGCAGAAGAGGCAGTGGCATACGGAGAGAAATGATGCTGGTTGGGCTGGGCTAGGTGACGTGTGGGGAATGCCATCAACAGAACTGATTCAGTAACCGAGTTATGTGCAGAAGCAGAAGCGCATGGGTCACATGGCAATGTAAATGATAATGATGGTGTCTGGTTCATTTACCCGCGTAAATGCAGGCTGTAGGTTTGTCAAGACTTCTGCCCGTTCCACTTTTCACATTGGGCAGTGTGCAGTATTTTGTGTGATATTCACTGGCACAGTAACGAAGCGTAATGGGGCGACCCTTTGCCGTGAATTTGAAACCGCGACAGACTAACTAACAAGTTCACTTATGCAATGTAAGTCTTTCTTGGCGGTGACTTTGAGTTTATATGCTCGCTCTCTTTCCCACAACTCTTGGACATGACTGCGCCTCTGACAACACTACATCACAAAGAAAACAGCACTGGCATTAAGATACTGGGGAAATACAATGAAACAGAACCGGTAAGTGATGGATTACAGAACTTGCAAAGGCAACAAACACCACAATGAACTAGCTTCACACAAAGGCTATGGTCAGAAAGATTTCTTCTATCCAGTCCCTAAAAGGCATAACAAAGGGGGAAAAAACGGAAGCATCAAAAAAGAAGTTTCCGAAAATTGCAACTGCGAACAAAATGAACGTAAAAACTAATGCCCGGTTCTTGAGTGTCGGAAACAGCGTGAATCCATAAAAATCATACCCATGAAAATTAGACGACTTGTCAAATCATGAATGACTGTCTCGGTTCTCTGGGTTCTGCTGTGTATAGAATTGCATTTATGCTGGTTGGAAGCACTATACAACATCCAGACAAGGAGAAATCGACCTAATTAACCGCTATTCAGCCATAACGGTGCCAACCTGCAGGTAACATCATTAAAGCTTGTCATGACACGAGCTTACAGGAGCAATGTATTGTCTTGACAAGATCACTGACAACTCGAGGACAAATGCCCCGATTCTCTGCGTCCCACGCAGAGATTTTCTGACCATTAATAACGTGTCTAACTGTCAAACTGCCTTGACGACTTGACAGAAAATCAAACAGCGTCCACCGCAAACTCTATTATCGCCCGTGTCATGCAATGTTATGATTCGGGATTACATCTCAATATAGAATTCCCATTCCTCTCGGCCGAGGAAAGAAAAAGTAACCGAGAAATTCCGACTAATGATCTCCCTGAAATAGCCACCGCGAAATCATCCTTCCTGTGAATAAATAGCTTCTAATAGAAAAAGAAACACGACACAATCATGTTTTTTTTTTTAAATGTTAGTTGCATGTTCTTTAAAGGACGTGGCAGTCAACCCCATCATTTGTTGGCTGTGATTTCTTGGCAAGTTTACGTCCAGTAGTTTTTCAATGCTGTCTGAACGGTCGGCACTCATACCACTGTATGAAAATCAACGTAAGACAGTCTGCTGCCAAATCGCCCGCAGCTGTGTTTTGAACGCGGTATGCGGGATTACGAATTGCCGCTCATGTTAAGAGCCGAATAAATAACCATTCTAACAGGGTGGTATTCAGTTTATTCGTGAGTGATAAACCTCTCACTATAAGTGCCAAACATATCGGAGGGTGAATAATTACCATTATAACACGCGGGTATTCTGTTTATTTACGTGTGATGTACCTCTAATCAGTTCACGACTTGTTCATTGGTCTTTCTGGCTGTCCATGGTATTCTTTGCATTTTCCTCAGAAACCACACTTCTACAGCCATCAGATGTCCTCCAGCTTGACTGCCCATTGTCCAAGCTTCACATCCATACAAAAGTACAGGTTCTATGTAGCATTAGACGTAGACAGTCACAATTTTTTGGGCATGTTATGAGAAGAAATGATTTGGAGAACTTGGTGACAACTGGCAAGATCGAAGAGAACAGCCCAAGGGGAAGACCTAGAAGTAAATACCTGGATGGCTTGGCCTTGTGGCATGGTCGAGACAGAAACACGGAGCTGATCCACGACTCTGATGATCGAGTGAGATGGCAGAACATTACCGCCAACGCTTACCGGCATGGCACATGATGGATGGGTGGATGTACCTCTGAGTGACTCTAATGTACCCGGACAATAGTACCAAGCATGTCTGATGAGCGGAATACATTGTTATTATAACAGTCCAGTATTCTGTTTAATCACTGGCCTCGTGCCCATAACTCTGATACTAGTGACAAACACATTCCAGGGCGAATAAGTAATCATAAATAAGCCCAGTATTCTGTTGTTGTTGTTTTGAGTGACATACCACTGGCTCTGATACTACTGACAAACACATGTGAAGGGCCGAATATATTGTTGTTATTATAACTGGCAAGCATTTAACTTATTCATGAGTGATGAACCACTGACTCTGATACCAATGCTAATCATGTCTGCAAAACTGAATAAACTTTCATCTCGTTTAATCGCCATCTACCTCTGACAGTTTCAAACGTGCCCACTGTCTACATTGTAAGACAAGAGACGCACCATGTGAGAAATAAACTGCATGAGGAAAGCTGCCAACACCACTAGAAGTTGCATAATATAAAATAGTGATATGTCGCATGTACCACTACCCGCACTGTATTTGTAGGGTAAGCACAAAGCCTTTTCCGTTCACTGAGACGTACTGAGTAACTGGTGTTAGTCCCATAATTCTAGAGATCAATCGACAGTCGATGGGTCATGTTAATAATATCACATTGCCGTCATTTCTTCACAGAACATCTCTTGGTAATAATTTAGGCCGGGTATACCGGGAAGCCCAGGTTAATTTGAACAAATAAACAAAATCCTCGTCTGAATTTATTGGGAGACAACAAATAAAGTGGCTCGGACATCTTGTGAGAACGAAACCCAATCAAATGCTACCGTGTGCCTACTACCGACAGAAGTTCGGCTATAGTAGTGGTTCTCAACCGGTGGGCCCCCCCCCCACCCCCCTCGGGAATTTAAGGGTTTCTGTGGAAGGGGGGGGGGGATTAAGATTAATTCAAGATCGCGTTAATATACGAAACAAGAACCGATTACCTGATAATGTTTTTCCCTCCATACTTTACGGTTCTGTACTTCTCGCCCTTCTGAAATTCGTTTTATAACGTAAGTAGACCCACAAATTACGTTTTATGTAGGTGGCAAGACTTGTTCTAGGACAGTGGTTCTCAACCTTTTTTGGCCCGTGCCCCTCTTCACCATATTTTCAGAACTTCATGATTTGTGGGTCTATTTACTTTATAAAATGAATTTTAGAAGGATTAGACGTACATAACTGTAAAGTATGAAGGGAAAAAACAATATCAAGTAATCGGTTCTTGTATTAACGCGAACTTGAAATGGTCTTCATTCCTCCCATGGAAACCCTAAAATTCCCCCCTGGGAGGGAATTCCCCACCGGTTGAGAACCACTGTTTTAGGATGTATTATTAAATTAGCTTCCATTTGTACGTATACTAATGTAGGGGCGGGGTAGAGGGAGGAATTTATAGGGAGAAAATACGAAAGGGGGGGTGAAATTCTGAACATATGATGAAGGGGTGCATGGGCCAAAAAAGGTTGAGAACCACTGGGCTATAGAGTTATTGGGAGACCAAGAATCAGACAGACATATTTCTTACTATTGGATGGTAGATTACACTGGCACAAACTGAACATAGTTCACTCAGGTCCATCATGAACATCAATATTAACGACATGAAGACACAGCGAGAACATACCAAACTTCTCTCTAGGAAATCCATGTGAAACTTCAACGGACACTTCAGTATCATAGAGGATGCATATATTGTAAACACAATAATACCTGCCAATGACGTGACTGACCAGTTGACAAAAGAAGGTGGAATACTGCCTCAGTTTGATGCAGATACAACCTATGGTGAGCCCAGGAGGTTTATAAGGAGTAGCTGGAGAACCAGTGGGAATCACATCATCTAGATTCTAGAACATCAGAAAGATGACACATATTTCACACTCCACCGAAATTAACTAGTAGCAAACTTCAGGCTCCGTACAGAACATTACAGACTGAGATACCACTTTTTCATCACCTCATCTAATCTTATTTTGTCTCTCTTGTGCCTTGCGGTGTCGGGATGAAGCATAAACTGTGGGAGAGTGCCCGTTTATGCGTTTTATGTATCGAGATATCTATGAACTCTGTTTTCCCTCTGTCCAATGTTTACATGATGGGCCCTTCTTGTGGTTCCATTTGGTCTGTGCATCATTGTTTGTTGTGGTATACTGTTAGCTTGTAGACTAGTTTTGTGACAGAACCATTAAAATTTTTGCATTCTAATTAAATCTACCGCTGCCGTACCCCCTACTTTAGTCCTAGCTTTATAATTTCTGATTTTCTGTCTTCTTGATACGTTGCGTATCATTCTGCGGAATCTCATTTTCGTTGCTCTAATAATTATTTTATCTTTTTCTGTCATTATTCGGGTTTGGCATTGGTAGCATAGAGTTGGTAGGAAAATTGCGTTGTGGAGTGCTTATTTAGAGTCTAGTAACACGTGTTTGTTATTTAGTATTGGTGCCATTTGTCCAATGAGTTGGTTTGTCTTATTACATCTATTTCGATCTCGTCTTATGATTTGCCATTTGATGATATTAAACTACAAGCTCTTTCTTGCTTCAAGGGGTGTTCTTTTAGATGAATTTTTTCTTATTCTTCGGGAAATGCTGTAGATAGTAACTGAAATTTCTAAATGCAGCTAAACATTTGTGGCAGGAGTGTCCAACATAAGCAGAAAAGAGGAATGTATCTTGGCCTGCATCAGCTCCATCATTCTCTACAGATTAAGAGATGACATTGACAAACTAAGGATGAAGTGGCTAGCTTCCGATCACACTGTATTGACCAGACAGTCATTTTACTCACAATAACAGAGCACATTATTGAAATAAATTCGCCACTTTATATTGGATCTGTGGACTATGAAAAGGCGTTGATAGCACTGACAGGGCAGTTTTTGGCAATCGAAGAGACACCACGGGATCCCATGTAAGATGAGGAATAGGCGCTGCGCTGAATAGAATACACACTAAAAAACTGTTAGAAGAACGAGTATAACTAGGCAGTCCTTATATTGGAACCTGCTGGTCAAAAGAAATTGTGGGCGACCTAAAACACAGAGAGAAGATAATTTGCACACATGGGTGAATAATATAGGGAGGACATAGAAGGAGCTGAGGAGCAGCTGGCCGAGTGGCTAGAATGATCGGCTCTCCTTCACGAGACCCGGGTTCAAATCCTAGGTAAGGTGTGAATTTTTTTCTGTCGGGGGATAAAAGAAAACCCTAACCAGCACAGTTCGCGGTGTAGACACTAACCAGGCGGCCTGAATTGCACAGACTCAAGACCCCCACCCCCACCCTGTCCTACACCGCTAGGTATTATAATTAGTAGGTGACCGTTTTTTTTTGGAGGGGGGGGAAGTGGGGGTGGGGGTGTAGTTTGACCGTACAAGGAGATGCAGGGGACTTCAAAGGATAGGCGCGTTGATATGAGTCGATTAACATCCTATGCTTCTTTGAAAAGATAGAAGAAGAAGGAGGAGAAAAAGGAGATGAAGAAGCAGGAGGAAAAGGAGAAGAAGAAGAAGACACCGGCTCAAATATAGGAACACGTTGGAGGAGAAGTTAATCTACAGCTGACAGCTGGTTACATTAAATGTATGCAGGTGTAGAAAATAGAACGGGGACAAGAAGAAACAAATGGTAAAACTAGATTCAGAATGACCAACAAGACAGTCAGTGGTTGTTGCTTTTGTAGCATCAATAATGCACTATCTACACTTTGTCAGAATTTCCATTAACAGTGTCTACATGTTAAACAACCTTAAGCAGGTATGTTGATGCTGAGGTAGCAGGTTCAACTCCTATACCGGTCAGTTGGACTAAATTGTTGACTTCTCGTCCTAGACTTCGGGACGTAAATTACAAGACCTCTGAAGTCGGGGTGGGTTCGTCTGATGGCGAGGGACACTGGTAATAGAGAAAGCTAATCCACACGCATAAATCAACCCAGTGCACTAGAATAGTAGCACGTATATTCACTACACTTTAATTCAAAGCGAGAAAGTGTTATGTTTGTGTTGCTACATTGATAAAGACTTCTGTGATAATTTACCAGGCATGTGTGAAGATCTAGTCTGGCAATGTAATATACCGAATAATGGCAGAAAATAAAGAAGACTATATGCAATCCACCACGCAGTCCCTCTTGTCGACAAGACAACTGTCCTCACGCCGGAGCGTAATAATCTTCTGACGTTAACGCCGAATTTGATGTTCATAGCTAGCCACACAAGTGGCGTATAAGTAAGCTCAGTTATTCAGCTCGCTCCATAGCGCCAGTTAGCACTCTACACATAGAACAAGTAATAGATTAGTCCAGTCCACAGGCCGCTTGTGTAATCATCAGTAAACAGTACAAGATACCTCTTCTATTAGAACTATTGGGTTTACAGGGCGGTTTAAAGGCGAACGGATCGACTTCATTGCACCGGGTTATATTCCCATATGGCTCGGCCTCTTTCAGAAGAGACCTGTAAGTAAATAAAGTAACATCGGGAGCTGCACTAGCGCAGTGACTAGCACGCTTGCCAGTGGTCCGATCGTCAAGGGTTCGATATCGCATCCGAGCGGATGTTTTTTTTAAAGTTTACTAGCCTAAAATGTGTATTAAGACATATCTTGGGAAGCAAAGGCGATGGATATGATATCAGCCAAATGCCCCCTCGAGCGCCGATTGATCTATTAAAATATGGGGCTACCACCAAGCGCCCAGTATGCGTTGTGTGTGAAGGAACAGGTAACACATAATCTAGAAAGAAAAGGTCGACAAGGTGTGACCAGAAAATATGGCCGACACTCAGAACTCAGAGGAAAGACCAGCCGGACACATAATCAGACTACAACTGGTACCATTAGTACTGGGACTCTTCGCTGCTTGTTGAAAATGATGACGAAGCACGTATGTGAGTGTCACGAGTACTGTGATGTTCGTTATTGACTCAAATCATTTTTGACACAAGGGATATAACTTTTGTAGTTATCAATTGTAGAGAGTTGTTGCATCAAAGCAATATATATTTTACGTGATGTCTGGAAAAGAAATGTCTGTAATTTACACAGCAGCGTCAGCCTTTTAATTAAGACAACAGACAGAGTAATCTTTTTGTAGACCGGGAAAATGTCGATGCAAGTATTTATCACGTCTGCATTGTAATACTTCCAGTTCTTTAGGGACATGGGAGATAACTTGTAGTTTTTGCTTGCTACGTCACCAGAAAAATCGATTTCTTACGTGAGGAGATGGGAAGTTCCGCCTTTAGATGGAGAAAAGAATCAATTTATTAATTAGACGAACAACAAACCACTTTGTTGGTAGACACGGAAAACATCGATGTATATATTACGGCTGCCATTTATTTTGTCAAAGTGAGTAATGAACACTCCATTGTTTCATTATAGACAACGATTAGCGGTTGAATATTAATTTAAACAAATGCTTGCTTGCTTGCTTGCATGCGTTCGTTGGCTTGAGCTCCAGCGCAAAGTCCTGTATGTCGGATGAAGGCATCCTGTCGTCCAACATCAGTGTGATGTCATACAGGACCTGAGTTTTGCGTGAGTATCCGTTGTCCCATGTCTGGCTTATTGGTGTGCAGACTGGTGGTTCCTCGCCATACAGGACAGACACTCTCCGACTTCGGAGCAATCGACGATCCTATTGACTTCAGCCAGGACCCCGAAGGGACCTGTTGCCCAGGACGCTCGACGAGGACGCGTCAATAGGTCTTGGCCAGTATACAACCCGGCCCTGGAGCCTTGGAAACACCTCTGCGTCCCATTTAAACAAATGAAAACAGATGCTTACAGAGGGACTTAATCCTCTGAGCCGACCATTATAGACCATGACTTGTTATGATTATTATCAATTCAGTTAGATCAGATGATTTACCGTCTTTGCAAAAATTGTAGTTTGGAATGGATATCCAAGAATTTCTCTCTCTCTCTCTCGCTACATCTGTGTGGTTTGTGAATCCTTAGTAAGAACGAATTTAACTCGCTAGCCAGGCGCAGTGGCGTTGAGGTCGAGCCATGACGAGGGCCCGTATCTATCGGGGATGTAGAGAATTGCCACCCAACCAGGCATAATTGTATCATCTCAACTGGATCTATGTTTCCGGAGCTCTTCTTTCTCTCTCCAGACTCAGAAACCAACAATGTGTACAAACTGGGTAATTGGAACTTCACACTCACGAAAGGGGGGTATCAGAATTTAACCAAGTCATAACTGAGCAGAGCACACAGTAACCAAGTCATAACTGAGCAGAGCACACAGTAACCAAGTCATAACTGAGCAGAGCACACAGTAACCAAGTCATAACCGAGCACAGTACACAGGAACCAAGTCATAACTGAGCAGAGTACACAGGAACCAAGTCATAACTGAGCAGAGTACACATCAACCAAGGCATAACTGAGCAGAGCACACAGTAACCAAGTCATAACTGAACAGAGCACACAGTAACCAAGTCATAACTGAACAGAGCACACAGTAACCAAGTCATAACTGAACAGAGCACACAGTAACCAAGTCATAACTGAGCAGAGCACACAGTAACCAAGTCATAACTGAACAGAGCACACAGTAACCAAGTCATAACTGAGCAGAGCACACAGGAACCAAGTCATAACTGAGCAGAGCACACAGTAACCAAGTCATAACTGAGCAGAGCACACAGTAACCAAGTCATAACTGAGCAGAGCACACAGTAACCAAGTCATAACTGAACAGAGCACACAGTAACCAAGTCATAACTGAGCAGAGCACACAGGAACCAAGTCATAACTGAGCAGAGCACACAGTAACCAAGTCATAACTGATCAGAGCACGAACGAACTGACTGAGGTTAGAGCTATGCTATAATGTTTCTCCAATAGGCTGTAGGTGTGTCATTGTCAACAGACTCCAAGGCAATACCCATAGGGACAGGCTATCATCGTACATACTAACGACTCATCAGGAAAGACACCACTGGAACGCGCCGCAAGTGACGTCTTGGTGAAATAACTGAGACCGCGTGACTGGCAGAATTCGTGCTGATCTCTCATTGAATACACGGGCCAAGAAGATGTGTTTAAACGGTTTATTACCCCTGTAGTTTAATCTATTATACATGTCTTTTGATCTATTATCCCCGTATTTTGATCTATACCTTTGTGCTATGCAGAGGTATAACATTCGCCACCGCCAGAGGTTGTAGTTACTGTCCCTTGTTTGAAGCACAATGTCACAAACTATTGTATGTACAGTGTGCCTTCTTGACAACGAACGAGTTGTTTTAATATTATTTGATAATTTTACGTTTTTTCTTTAGATCTTTCTGTGTTCTGCTGTCTTTGATGAAGATTTATATAATCGAAACTTCGTTTGTTATGTCCGAGAATACTTATTTTTATTATATATATATATATATATATATATATATATATATATATAATATATATATATATATATATATATATATATATATATATATATATATATATATATACACACACACAAGTCAGGTCTTAGTCAGATATGACTGAGCTACCGTATGACAGTAGACGGTACTACCTGCTTTCTGTCAGCGCCGAATGTTGGGCGGCGCTTACCAAACCCGACACCCCACATTAGTGTCCAACGGCTTCGGGCGGAAGAGCGCAATTGGGAGGGTACTAGCCTTATCCTGGTGCGAGGAAATGCAACCCAAAGACAAAATAAAGTCATGGCAGGGCAGACCAGGCCCTAAGCCTTGGTTGGCAGCTGGTCTAGGATCGAAGCTCCGACAGGCGGACAGTTAGAGCATTGCTTTGCTGATCCGGCAGCTTCTGCAGCTTGTCTTGTTCCAGATTATAGGTGTCAACTTTCCTCTGGAGTGAACTAGGCAGGCCGAGAGAGGGATCATGCTGCATGGGCAACACATGGTTTCTTTATTTTAGCCCAGGCATTTTGCTATGGAGAGGCAATAACTCCATCCCTGGTCTTAACCGGTCTCGGAATCAAAGCGAGAGGCAACTGTTACGGGTTATAAGTCCTTGTCAGTTGGCGTAGACATGGGGCGCCACGCGTTGCCTCTGACGGTGGGAGACACCTACAGGTGTCACTGATCAGCTACCGCCCGCCTCAAGCTGGGCAGCCCCCAGCCAATTGGGTGCTGATCCGCCACAGCCTGCCTGCTTCAATGGGTGCTTGGGGCTAGGACAAAATCTGAATCGCAGGCTGTAAAACCAATGCACCAGGTACTAATAAAAAGAATATAAACCTCAAGCTACGGCTTGCAACCTGGAACGTGAGAACCATGTGTCCAGGATTTTCCACTGACTTGACAAATATTGACGATGTGAGAAAAACGGCTGTGATTGATGCTGAACTCGATCGTCTTAACATTGATATTGCTGGCCTGCAGGAGACTCGCCTCGCTGAGGAAGGGTCACTCAGGGAAAACAATTACACCTTTTTTTGGAAGGGAAGAGGGCAGGCAGAAAAAAGGCAACATGGTGTGGGCTTTGCAGTGAAGAATTCGCTACTGGGAATGATTGATATCCCAGCTGGAGGTAATGAAAGATTATTATCACTGCGCTTGGCAACCTCCTGTGGATTTGCCACCATTCTCACTGCATATGCACCGACACTCGCTTCCTCTGATGATGTGAAGGATATGTTCTATGAGCAGCTAGACTCTGCGATCAAGGCAGTTCCAAAATCCGACTACATTTATATGCTCGGTGATTTCAATGCTCGTGTGGGCAAGGACTCGAGTTCATGGCCAGTGTGCCTTGGAAAATACAACATCGGTCGCATGAATGATAATGGGCAAAGGCTGCTGGAGCATTGCACTAGAAATGACCTATGTATTACAAACTCCTTTTTTAAAACAAAAGAGATGCATAAGGTCACATGGAAACATCCAAGATCCGGCCATTGGCATCAGCTGGACTTCATTATCACACGGAGACAACATCTGAACCATACATCATTAACTCGAAGTTACCACAGTGCTGACTGTGATACAGATCATTCTTTGGTTGTTGCAAGGGTTAGACTGAGACCAAAGAGAATCTACACAGCTAAACACAAGTCTAGCCCCAGGATTAATATTACTAACACTCACGATCCTGGAAAGTGCTTTGAATTTCAACAGCAACTTGAAGACGCTTTCAATGATACATCAGAAAATTGTATAGTAAATGATAAATGGAGTAAACTTAAGGAAACTATTTATAAAACAGCGGTAGGGGTTTACGGCACTGTGGATCATAAGAGACAGGACTGGTTTGCGGCAAACAGCCAGATACTGCAGCCCTTGATTGATAAAAAGAAGATAGCTCTCTTAAGAAACAAGGAAAGACCAACGCGTAACACTCTGAGTGAGCTGAAGCAAGCAAGGAAGGATGTACAAAAGGCTGCCAGGCAGTGTGCGAATGACTATTGGATCAAGTTATGTGAGTCCATTCAAATCGCAAGTGATAAGGGAAACATCAGAAGCATGTATGAAGGGATAAAGAAAGCCTGTGGTCCAATGATCAAAAGAAGTGCACCGCTGAAAACCTTGACTGGAGAAATCATCACTGATAAGAAACAGCAGATGGATAGATGGGTCGAGCACTATTTAGAGCTTTACTCAAGTGAGACCAAGCTAGCGGATGATGCCCTCAACGCCATAGAGGCCCTGCCAACTCTTGACCACCTGGACACACTTCCCACTATAACAGAAGTTAAGTGTGCTATAAATGAGCTTGCATCTGGCAAGGCTCCAGGTAAGGATGGGATTCCAATAGAGGTGATCAGGAGTGGGCAAGACACACTCGCTCTACAGATCCACTAGCTAATAGAGCTATGCTGGCGAGAAGGACAAGTCCCACAGGATTTCAAAGATTCAAACATCATAACGCTGTACAAGAACAAGGGAGATCGGAGCGACTGTAACAACTATAGGGGTATCTCACTTCTGTGTATTGTTGGGAAAGTATTTGCCAGAATTGTCCTGCACAGACTTCAAGTCCTGGGAGATCAAGTCTACCCCGAATCACAGTGTGGCTTCCGTCAGAACCGGTCTACCATTGATATGATATTCTCATTGCGACAGATGCAAGAAAAATGCCGGGAACAAAATCAGCCACTGTTTATTGCCTTCATCGACCTCACAAAGGCATTCGATTTGGTCAGTCGTGAGGGTCTGTTCAAAGCACTAAAGAAGATTGGCTGCCCACCAACTCTTCTGTCCATTGTGGAATCGTTCCACACAGGCATGAAGGGTATAATCAAGTTTGATGGCTCAACTTCAGAAGAGTTTGAAATCAAGAGTGGAGTTAAGCAAGGCTGTGTGCTAGCACCCACCCTCTTTGGGATATACTTTTCACTTCTACTGAAATATGCCTTTCGTGATCAGGATGATGGTATATACATTCACTCACGCTCAGATGGTGGCCTCTATAATGCTCAGAGATTGAAGGCCAAGACCAAAATTAGCAGGGTACTAATCAGAGAGTTGCTTTTTGCGGATGATGCTGCGATTACGACCCACTCTGAGGAAGAATTACAACATCTACTATCTGCATTCTCCAATGCTTGTTCTGAATTTGGTTTAACAATTAACAAAAAGAAGACACAGATTATGTCACAAGGTGCACATGGTGTACCATCAATCTTTATTGACGACGCCGAACTGGAGATAGTAGACCATTTTACATATCTAGGATCAGAGGTAAATAGCAAATTATCCCTCGATCAGGAAATCAACATCAGGATTGGCAAGGCAGCAACAACAATGAACATGTTAGCAAAAAGAGTCTGGGAGAACAGGAAGCTTACTGCCAAAACAAAAGTCCTCGTCTACCAAGCCTGTGTCCTTAGTACTCTTCTTTATGGCAGTGAAACCTGGACAACTTACTCACGCCAAGAGAAACGTTTAAACAGCTTTCATATGCGGTGTCTGCGAAGAATACTTGGTATTAAGTGGCAAGACAAAATCACAAATACTGAAGTATTGGAAAGATCAGGTTGTGTGACGGTGTATTCCATGCTCAGTCTTCGTAGACTTAGATGGATAGGACACGTTAGGAGGATGGATGATGGTAGAATACCAAAGGACATCTTTTTTGGTGAATTACAGACGGGCAGGAGATCTCAGGGTCGGCCTCTACTACGATACAAAGATGTGTGTAAGCGGGACATGATTGATACAGGCATTGATAATGCACATTGGGAGCACGTCGCCGCTGAACGTGTTGCATGGAGGGCAACTATCAGAAACGGAATAAAGACAAAGGAGAAAATGATTGCAGATAAAGCACACACAGAGCGTGAGAGACGTAAGATGGTGCAAAATGGTGGAAATGACCATGTTTTCACATGCACCTACTGTGGGCAAACATTTGCAGCAAGAATTGGCCTTACCAGCCACACTCGCCACCGCCATGGATCGTAGTTATTAAGCCTTTTTAAAGCACAATGTACCAAACTATCGTCTGTCAAGACGGAAAGGTGCCAATGAATATATATATATATATTAAATGTCTCTTGTTTTGGGGGGATTTTCATTCTGTGATTTATGTTCATTTTTATTGAGTTCGTTGTAAGTTATGTACACTGTGTCCGTTTTTAGTATGACTAATCGGGTCCGTGGCTAAAGGCTTGGGAACGCGGCTCGTGAGCCGGGTAACAGGCGTTCGAAGCTCAGCTGCGACCGATTTGTGCAGCAGACCGTGTCGCGTTGTGTTATAACGTGCTGGTATGGGAGCCGGTCGTTCAGAAAGCAATGGCAAACTACTGAACGTAACACTTGCCTAGTACATCAACAACAGCTGAAAAATGCTGGTGTTGACTGCAACGTGCCGTAAGGGATACGCAACTTTTAAAAAAATAAAATCGTTTCGAAGAATCTACATATACCAAACTGTTTGTATTTCCTATTGTTATATCCTGCGGCCGCAGATGCTTCTCTTATTTAATATTGTATGTCAAGACGACAAGGTGCCGGTGATCTATACCTAGGCAGTTAAGTTTGATAGTTATAAACGCGCATGTTGCCAACGTAACCGACATTATAATACAACACAATATCGACGCATGCTTCGATTGTCATACAAGGGACGGCAATAAATATACATGTGACCAAGTAAAAGTATATGGTATAGTTTGGAAACTGCAGAAGAAGATGGAACTACAATTATGTAATTCTTGTTGCTGCTTCGATACAAAGACAGATAAGATATACTGTGTTGTAATTTTGACATATGAAACATCTGATGGCTGCAGAAATGGGGTTTCTGAGGAAAATACAAAGAATACCATGGACAGATAGAATAACCAATGACCAAGTACTACAGGAGACAAATGAAACTCGTAAATTGATTAGAGAAATTAGACGTAGACAGTCAAAATTCTTTGGACATGTTATGAGAAGAAATGGATTGGCGAACTTAGTGACAACTGGCAAGATCGAAGGGAACAGACCAAGAGGAAAATACCTGGATGCCTTGGCCACATGGCATGGACGAGACAGGAACACTGAGCTGATCCACGACTCTGGTGATCGAGTGAAATGGCGAGTCATGACCGCCCACGCTTTCCGGCATGGCACATGAATGATTGATTGATGTTTGACCGACAAGAATAGGAAACATAACAGTTTGTTCCCGTGGCAGTGTTTGTAACTCGCAAGAAATTCGAGTCATCTGAACAATTTGAGAGGGATTAGTCGCAAAGACAACTTATCAGACAGATATGTTCTTAACTTCTTTGGCCACATTATAAGAAGATAAAAACTGGAACATGTTGTTACAACTGGAAAAATTAGTGAAAAGAGAGATAGAGGAAGATAGCGATTTGAGTCAGTGTGTCGTGACACGGAAGGAAGTCAACACACGAACTGATACGTGCCGTTGGAAATTGCAAGACATGGATAAGCATAACCACCAAAGCCAGTCGGCAAGGCACTTGATGATGATGATGAGATTTCATGTGCTAATTTCGAATAGGTTGTCTGTCGGTATGTCTGTCTAACTATTTATCTTTCTCACTTTTTTTAAATGCATTTGTAACGAAGCAGTTTCCTGCCAGGGGTCTCCTGAATGCACGGAGGAACAGATGACCAGTATTTCTCTCTTAGCAGGCGACGAGCGCAGGCGTCGAACCACTCGTGGCCAGGATCATGGCATCACCAAGACAGTCCATCTCACCTTTGTATCTACATATTTGCAAGTGCGACAGACTCACAGACACACCGACTGACTCACAGATAAACCGACTGACTCACAGACAAACTAATTGACTCACAGACAAACCGACTGACAGACAAAGATAAACCAGAAAGCTAACGTAATAATCTCTCACCAATCATCAATTATGTCCAATCACACCGCAATACCCTACAGCATAAGCATAGTTATCATTCAACAAGGCACGGAACTACAATCCAATGACATCGTGCCTTCTCTGACGTGAATCATCTCGAATTCGTCTCCAGGGGAAAATCTGTCACGAAAGGCACACCGGTTCTCGAAAATCTCCAATCTGCATAATCTGCAGCAGTGAATTAGTGCAGCAAGATCTGCCGACGTCGACAACATGTTCAACCCGCAGCCGCAGATAGAAAAGAAAATCTGCATTCTCCTTTCAAAACGTGACGAGAATTTCATAGCAGCTGCACCCAGCACTGCCCGGCATTGTCAGAGCTTATGATAATGGATTTTCCTGACACTGGCAACGAAGGCTATTTTCCCTGGCCAAATGCTCTCCCGCAAATGAATGAGATTTGAGAGCATACTAGGATCTTTAATAATGTCATTTTCACCAAAACTATGTTGTATGGCTGCAGATGACAAGTACAAGTCATGCAATGGAAATCTGAAACGCTTTCAGGAAGCCAGGGAGTTCACTTCTGATCCAATGAGATACAGGGAATATAGCCCATAAAAGGTCGATACATGGTCATATATGAATGGCGCGATGGATAATATCATTTAAGACAGTAGGAACCCATATATGTACCCCTTTCTGCCCTCCCAAAGATGTTTCTAATGAATATCAGATAATGGATCAGGAAAATAAAACACGATGGTGCATAGGAGATGATGATTTATTTAACTCTTTACCACTTCAAGGCCATGATGCACGCTCGCGTGTCGTTACATAGACATTTCCAAACCAGCAGCTGTTTTAAAAAAATAACGCACAGTTTAATAAGTTAATGGGGTTTTATCAGTACATAGTTATGAAACGAAAGTAAAACGGGAAATTCTAGACAAACACATCACAGCTTAAATTCTTAAGCAAAAACAATCTTTGCCGGGTTGTATACAATATTAGATCTAGTGCACCCAGTACGAAACCATGTATGTTGTTTGTTAAATTAACAACAACAAAAAACTTGCTGTAAACTCCTGGCTAAAATAAAATATCCCTTTTCTTCTTCAACCTTCTTCTTCTCCTCCTCATCCTTCTCTTTCTTCATCCTCTTATCCTCCTCCTCCTCCTTCTTCTGCTGTCGCTGTTTCTTCTTCTTCTTCTTCTTCTTCTTCTTCTTCTTCTTCTTCTTCTTCTTCTTCTTCTTCTTCTTAATCTTCGTTCATGCCTGCCTGCCTGGCTGCCTGGCTGCCTTCCTTCCTTCCTTCTTTCCTCTTCTTCTTTCCCTAGTCCTGCGTTTCCATCTTGTCATGCAACGGTAATCTGAAACACCAGACTTGAAAAACAGTCAGTACCCACCACGCCAAGCCAGTAACGCTATCATTCTACAGGCCCATACCTCACAGACTTCAATCTAGCTTCCCCTGGGCTTCTTCTTCCAAAGCTTCATTCTAGTGCCTCCAGACGAGATCATTCAGATTCCTTTCTGCCTGTCGGGGGTCCATTAATAACCGTCACAACAAGAGATTATCGTGGTGATAAACATCCACTGCTAAAATTGTTGTCGGATTAGGAACGGAAAATCTGACCTGGACTCTCCGGTTGACCAAGTCTAAAATGTGTACCAAGATATGTCTTGGAAAGTAAAGACGGCCGGTGTGATACTGACCACATCACCCACCTAGAACCCACTGACCTATACAAATATGGGCCTGGCACCGAATGCCCACTACGCCATAAAGCGTGTAAGAAGGGTCCTGTACTTTGTTTTCTCTACTAATAAAAGCTGCCGTAACAATCGTCTCCATTAACTTATGACAACCAAGCCCAACTTCCCAATGAACCTCGCGGAACTGCTTCTACTAACTAAATACAGAGCAAATTGAGAGCCACGGCTGCCTTCTAAGCATCTGCTATGGGCAGATGGGATTCATTAACTTTGGCTGATAGCCCATCTTGGAAAAGGTAAACTAATTTCCACGCTCTGCGCCCCGCGGGACTGCCAATATACGGGGAAAGGCTTCGGGCGTAAACCCCGGAGGAAAATCAAGAGATAGGGTCTCAAAGGGAGTCTAGTGCTGACCCCAAAACAATTGTGGCAATTGCAGGGATGTCTCAGATAGGAAACTGTATTGGTTACAGCCTTTCCATTTGTAAATGTCAGTCGTGTTTAGATGGAGAACTTGATACGCCGGCAACATCATGTTCTCTGAGTTAAATTATTCACACTTGCTAGTCAGATGTCAGAAACGATGTAAATTATTTAAAAATGGCGTGTTTGCGATGAAACGTTTACAATGTGATTTAAATCAGTTTCTCTTTCGGGAAAACGTGATCAGAAGTTTCCACAAATGCACAATTCAATGCACACCAGCGCACTGCTACACACCGGGCAAAGAACATACAGACCGAGTTGCAATGCCAGATGAATCTTCTTCTCCTTCCTCCCCCTTCCTTCTTCTTCCGTCTATATTTCTTCTTCTTCTTCTTCTTCTTCTTCTTCTTCTTCTACTACTACTACCACTACCACCACTACCACCACCACTTCAACTATCACCATCACTATCACCACCACCCCTACTACTACTACTACTACTACTACTACTACTACTACTACTACTACTACTACTACTGCTACTACTACTACTACTACAACCACCAGCACCACCACCACTACTACTACTACTACTAGTGCTGCTACTACTACTACTACTGCTACTACTACTACTACTACTACTACTACTACTACCACAACCACCACTACTACTACTACTACTACTACTACTACTACTACTACTACTACTACTACTACTACTACTACTGCTGCTGCTGCTGCTGCCAATACTACTACTCTACTACTTCTGCTGCTGCTGTTGCCGGCGCTTCTTCTTCATCTCTATTTCGAGGGTAGCACCCCACACCTAGTAATCCACCTGTGACGTCAGTCTTTCCAACTGTACCATGCGTTTGTCTAAGGTGCACTTCTCTAGACTGATTCCATCCAAGGTAACAGGCTCTATCTACCCGTGGCTAGATTAACTTTTCCTAACACTGCTGCCAGTGCAGGGGCATTATGGCCTACACTTTGCGATTTCCAAATGCCGTGGAATTTTTATGTTACAGAACTTTCACCTTGTACCTCCTGCTTTTCGCCCTTATCCGAAAAAATACCTAGCTTTCCGATTTCATTACCCGGGAGGTCAGAGAGACTTGTGATATCATTAGATTCCCAGTTCGGTACCTCTTAAGCATGAGGCGGATACCGTAACCTCTCAGCGACGATGGCTGCCTGGATGGAACTTTCCACTGCTACAAAGTGATTTAAGCAGAACTGATAAAATAACTGATACAAGATAAAAGCTCCTTACGAGATAAAATACACAAGGGCTTTTTACTAATTCTTTTACACCTCATTATCTATTGAAAAAGACTGAAACCCTATAATCACATATAATATAACCATAACCAGCCGGGATACCAACTTTCGCAACAAACAACATATAAAAAATATCTCACAGATGCGACTGGAGTACAATCTTTACACCCTCATCAAAAATTTGAACCTCAGATACCTATAAACTAATTAACCTTATCATTCACAGTCCCCGGGATTCCCCGATGCACTCCATTCACATCTCCCAGCATTACCAAAGATTCCCATTCTGAAACCCCCAGAGGGTCGCGGCAAGTTTCCACGCATCAACTAATGCATCTATGGCGTAAATGACTGAAAGCCACTTTCAGGGAATCCCAGTAAGTTGTTAGACTCGGTGCCAAGATCCCGACCCGTGGGAAGTCGGGATGCTGCAGGAAGAGATGGCGGCAATCAATTCGCTGTACTCCAACACGCACGACCTCTGGGACCCGCCACTCGGATACTATTAGGTTGGGCGGAAAGATGGATGAATGTATGGCTTAGCAAAACCAGACAACAAATGGCGGATAGATGATTGAAGATGCGTCCACGAGTTGTTTGTTTCATTATTTATTGTGTATGTACTTCACTCGTGTGTGTTTTTTGTGTGTGTGTCTCTATCTGCCTGTTTGATATATATATATATATATATATATATATATATATATATATATATATATATATATATATATATATATATATATATATATATATATATATATATACTAGCTGACCCGGCCCGGCTTCGCCCAGGCCCTGGAGGGGATCTATCTATCTATCAGTCTGTCTGTCTGCTTGTTTGTCTGTCTGTCTGTCTGGCTGACCCGGCCCGGCTTCACCCAGTCCCTGGTGGGGAGCATCTCATTTAATTCATATAAGTAGTCATATAAGCTCTCCCGTTCCCGACTATCTGTCTGTCTGTCTGTCTGACCCGGCTTCACCCAGTCCCTGGTGGGGAGCATCTCATTTTATTCATATACGTAGTCATATAAGCTCTCCCGTTCCCGACTATCTGTTTGTCTGTCTATCTGTCTGTCTGTCTGTCCCGGCCCGGCTTCACCCAATCCCTGGTGGGGAGCATCTCATTTAATTCATATACGTAGTCATATAAGCTCTCCCGTTCCCGACTGTCTGTTTATCTGTCTGTCTGTCTGACCCGGCACGGCTTCACCCAGTCCCTGGTGGGGAGCATGTCATTTAATTCATTCATATAAGTAGTCAAATAAGCTTCCGTTCCCGACTATCTGTCTGTCTGTCTATCTATCTGACCCGGCGTGGTTTCGCCTGTAAACAGTAACTTAAAAGAATGTCCTTCCACACACCATTCATTATTTTTAATGAAAACTGTTTTTATTCACCGACATGACAGTTGATAAGTTTTGTAAGCAGAAATAGATGGGTTACAATGTTATGCATTATGCATTATTTTTATGCAAACTTTGAAAATGCCTTAAAGATTATATCATTATTTATTATAACTCATATGCCTAAAAATAACTATAGACAAAGAGTTTAATAATAGTGCAAGTAAGTCCAACAATATGACTATAAAGTATATAGAAATGTTATTAAAAGTTATGCCCCTTGAAATAACTTTTCTAGAGTGAAGTCCCCCTGCTATATAGACATTATATAATGAAAATGAAAAAGTAACTGTTATTAAATAAGTCGAAGATTTTACACTAAGAAACTATTATAGTCGGTTGCACAGGAATGAAAGGAAGACGTGTAGAAAATTTCATCTCAATCGGATGTACCGTTATCGAACGCATCCAATACATAAATCCCCACAAACACACAAACAAAGCCACATTCTGTTTTATATATATATATATATATATATATATATATATATATATATATATATATATATATATATATATGTGTGTGTGTGTGTGTGTGTGTGTGATTTACGTCTGTCTGTCCGTCTGTCCGTCCAGCTGCCTGTCTGATGTATATATGTATGTGTGATGTACGTAAGTGTGTCTGTCTGTCTGTCAATCTGCCTATCTGATGTATATATGTATGTGTGATGTATGTATGTCTCTCTGTCTTGTCTATGGGAACGCACTCACGCACGTATTTACATGTGCAGGTAGGTAAGTAGGTAGATAGAAAGTGGGTGGGTAGGTAGATATGTGGGTGGGCAGGTAGACAGATGGGTGGGGAAGGTAGGTAGGCAGATAGGTGAGTGGATAGGTAGGTAGGTATATATGTGTGTATGTAGATGGACGGGTGGGTAGGTAGATAAAGAGATAGCTAAGTAGGACGGCAGGTAGGTAGGTAAGTAGACAATTTTTGAGTTGAGTTCTTGAGCTGAGCTAAGAACCGACATCACTGCACTCAGGACATTCCCATATGCGCCTGTCCCCTCGTTCAACAGCCAGCGAAGAGTCACAATACTAATCGTTCTCACCGCTATCTGATTAAAAGCTTTCCTGGCCTCCCCTCTCAGTTTTGAGATTCTATCAGAACCACTGCCGATCCCCCGCAATCTCATCCATTCCACATACGGGTTCTCAATCTGTTCCTCCACCTTCTCCACCTGGTCCCACAAGTGCACGACCGCCTCTCCCTTGCCCATAGGCAATAGATCACCAAGGGGTGCATTCCCTGCCAGTCTATCAGCCTGTTCATTCCCCCTGCACTCCCGCATGGCCAGGGCAAAAAAAAATCCATAAAATTCTTACAATCTGTGACCTCTGAAGCGAGGTCGGTAGACAGGTAGATAGGTAGGTAGGTAGGTAGGTAGGTGTGTCTATGTGTGTGTATGTCAGTCTACCTGCCAGTCTGCCTGCAGGGATTCAATCTCATCCATCCATGAAGAACCTGCCTCAACTCCCGGACCATGCCCAATGAATCGTGCAGGACGCCAGGATGGCTGCAGTGTTACGACTCAGTCACACACAAGCCATCACTGCCGTACCGCACCTCCATTATGTGGTCAGATTCTAACTTACAAACACACTCACAGTGGTATATTACTGAACTCACAGAGGTATATTACTGAATTACACTCGGAGATATTACTAGTGCAGGGTCGGTAATTTGCTAATGAACTAGTTCAGGAGCATAGTGAATTATTTATCGCCCTTGCAGTCATAGCTTGTATTTATTACACATGGCGGGTAGACGTGTACACAAACGATTGCGCCAGAGACTCAGTTTCTCCCCTTGGCATTATTCTACACAAAGTATTATTTTATGCTAAGTATTGTTCTATACGAAGGATTGTTTTATTCTAAGCACTGTCCTACACTAAGCACTGTCCTACAATAAGCACTGTCCTACACTAAGCACTGTCCTGCACTAATCACTGTCCTACACTAATCACTCTCCTACACTAAGCACTCTCCTACTCTATGCACTGTCCTACACTAAGCACAGTCTTACACAAAGTTCTGTTCTACACTAAGTTCTGTTCTACACTAAGCATTGTTCTACATAAAGCTAACAATTCCCCCTCCCCCTTCCCCCCCCCCCCCCCTTCCCCGACGCCCCCCCCCCCCAAATACCAAAATACCAGAGAAGGAATAACAGAAAGAAAGACAGCTCTTACTAAAACAAGGACGGTAATTCTATGACTGTCTCTCTAGATTTAAGTAGTAACAATGTAAGACAGTTTGCCGAGGCAAGACAGAACAACCATGTGATCTATTCACAGCATCCTAAACAAAAACACAGAATGTAATACGATGACACCTCAACAGAGGGACAGACAGAAAGGACGAGTGAGTTAGCCGAGACAAGGGCGGCAACTATGTGATCTACTTTCGGCATCCCACGCTAAAAGCACCGAATCTTATACAGTGTGTATTTTTAATGGCTGTGCAGTATTTGAAAATATTGCCGGTCCATGTTTTGCATTTACCTATTATGTTTCATGAAAGTTACAGGAGGTGAATACAAAACTTGGACCAGCAATATATTCAAACACTGCACAGTCATCAAAAATACACACTATAACATCTTACTAGAAGCGCGCTAGCGAAGTTGATAGGCAACTCCGCTGATAAAGTCATGAGCATGTTGAGAGGCAGGCTCGACGCCGCCTGGGCTCGTCGCTTGTGACGGCGAGGGAAAGACTGGCCGCCTCTTCCTCCTTGTTCTAGATCTACAACATGGGATAGCGCTATCGCATCACCGACTCATGGCAGGAAACTGCTAGGGACAATTATTTTTTTTTGGTTTTTTGTTTGTGTTTACTAGAATCTAGAAGAGGAGCGGCTGGCCGAGTGGTTAAGAACGCCGGGTTTTCCTTCGGAAGACCCGGGTTAGAATCCTGGGCAAAGTGTGGATTTTTTTTCTGTCGATGGCGACAAGAAAACCCTAACCTGCACAGTTCGCGACGACTGCACTAGCCAGATGACCATAATTCCTTAGGCTCAATACCCCCTGCCCTATTCCGCAAGGTATACAGGCAGTATATGATAGTTTTGACAATGTAATTGAAGGACGGGCAGAAAAACAGACAGATCTGACTAGCAAAGGACGACAACTGCGGGATCTATCTCGGCCACCATAAGCAAAATCACAAAATTTAATAAAATGACAAATCAATTGAAATACGGGTAGAAATACCAACATAACTTAACAAAGTACTGAAGTCCGGAGGGTCGACTTCAGTTGCATCAGGTTTAATCCTATTTGACTTCGTCTCTTTTCGCAGAATGGCAAGCCACTTGCCGAAATAATCGCACAAAGCACGGACTCCGCAGCTCTAGCGTTGACCAGCAAGAGAGTCTAATATTGCACTCGAGCTCTGAACGACGACGTCCGGGAAACGAACCCTCGACTTTAGAATTGCGGCGTAAGCACTTCGCCACGGAACTAACCCCCCCCCCCCCCCCCACCCCCCAACCCAAGGGGCGGACAGAACTCAACGAAACAAGGACCTAACTCTGCAGTATATTTCCAGCATAGTAAACACACATCTGTATTTAACAATAGTTAACAACAGACCAACTCAATGACTTCACGTCTGCGCAAGACGTGACATTTCATTCTGCCCTTCACATCATTAAACACTAAAGTACAGGGCGTGGTGTCTGGTTCACTTAACGGCGCCAATCGGCGGTCAGTATCAACGGCACATACACAGCTTATAATAAATAAGAGGCTTTTGTCTGGTGCCAGTATAAAGGAACGCCCGTGTGTTAATGGGGCCCATGGGGGAAACAAAGTGTGTAGTTACACAGTGACCTATCCATCCATCCATCATGTGCCATGCTGATAAGCGTGGACGGTCATGTTTCGCCATTTCACTCGATCACCAGAGTCGTGGATCAGCTCCGTGTTTCTGTCTCGACTATGCCAGTGGCCAAGCCATCCAGGTATTTACTTCTCGGTCTTCCTCTTGGTCTCTTCCCTTCGATCTGGCCAGTTGTCACAAACTTCTCCAATTCATTTCTTCTCATAATTAATTACGTTGCATGTCCTTCACAGGACGTAGCAGTCAACCCCAGCATTTTCGCTGTTCGTGATTCCTGGGCAAATTTTACGTTCAGTAGTTTGCCATTGCTTTCTGAACGACCGGCTCCTATACCTTTTTCGAAAAAACCAGCACCGCTGTGTTTCGAACCCGGGTATACGGGCTCACAAACCGCGTTCGCAAGCCCTTAGCCACAGAAACCGGTTTCTTCTCATAGCATGCCCAAAAATGTTGACTGTCTACGTCTAATGACGCTAATCAGTTTACGATTTTCATTTGTTTCTTGAAGAACTTGTTCATTGGTTTTTCTGTCTGCCTATGGTATTCTTTGCATTCTCCTCAGAAACCATATTTCCATACCCATCAGATGTTTTTAAGCTTGAGTGCTCATTGCCCACGACTTCACATCCATACAAAAATATAGGCTGTATGTACAACCTCAACACTCTTTTTCTCGTTTCAATTGACATCTTTTTATTGGTCAGTATGTTTTTCATCTTACTAAAGGCTGCTTTCGCCTTGGCAATTCTTGCTCTAATATCTTTAAGGCATCTCCCATCAGATGTTATTACTGTTCCGAGATAATTGGACCTATCATGCATATCATAACAGGCGACAAAGGGGTGGCGTAAAGGCTAACTACCTCATCTAGTAGAAAACTCACTGAAAAATATAATCAATCATGAACACGTCTACACAGGACTGGGTGTGAGTTGGTTGCGGGTAAAAGCTCCATTGGGAGGTGAAAGGCACAGGCGGAAGTATAAAAGAACTGAAAGGGCAGCAACAGAGTTGAATGTAGTTAGCTATTCATAGCTTGACCAGCGACAAAGAATGTTGGAGGTTTACGGCCATTTATGACACGTGCCGGCCCAACTAATCATGCTGTGGTGCAGGCACGGCGCGCCTTAGCCGTGGACACTGCAGGCTGAAAGACAGCTCACAACACATAGGACACTAAGATAGTGAGATGTCCGAAGACCCACTACCTCAGCCAAACCTCGACAACAGTCGCTGTCGTTAGAATGCAACACCAGCAACTACCATCACTCGCCTTACACCAAAGATCATCTGCGACGTGACCACGAGGAGGTCCAAGTAGAAAATGGATTGACGACATCAAAAACATTGCACAAGCATACGGAATGACACTATCCAGTTCCGCCCACCGGGCGCTGGAACGCAAATTATTCCTCCCCACGCCGCTTGACGGTAGAAGTGGAAGATGATGATGATGATGATGATGATGATGATGACCGCCCTTGCAGTCGCAGCTTGTATTACACACAGCGAGTAGATGTGTACACAAACGATTGCGTCATCGACCCAGTTTTTCGCCATGGCATTGTTCCGTAATAAGCATTAGTCAACACTTGTCTGCCGCTCGGTCCTAGTATTTTCTCCACAGACTAAGATAAGTTCTCTATGTCATCACCTCTGTTAATATTTCCTATACATTTCATTTGTATGTTTTGGTTTTCCTTATCCTTTCATGCGTGATCTTCAACACTTGCATATATCAACACCTCTGTGGCTGTCTTATCTGTACAACACATTCGTCTAAAGCAACAACAACAACAACAACAACAACAACAACAACAACAACAACAACAACAACAAATACCGCATTTCATTTCTTCCAATTTCCCCACCATTTCATTACTGACACTCAGCATTGTCACCCATACAGAAGAACATAGCATCATTGCTTTTCAGTCAGCGGATGTTGTGTCTTATCGTGATATTTCATAATTCTACCATACTTATGAATATCCATACACTCAATGCAATATAACATTGATTATTTACTATTTCCACGCCGATAAGCGTGGGCGGTCATGGTTCGCCATCTCTTAAGATCACCAGAGTCGTGGATCAGCTCGTATCTTTGTCTCGATTATGCCGTGTGGCCATGCCATTCGGGTATTTAGCCCTGTCTTTTCTTTGCTCCTTTCCCATCAATTTTGCCAGTTGTGACTGAGTTTTCTGGTTTCTTTTTCCTTATATAATGTCCAAAAAATCTTGACAGCCAACGTATAATTCCTCTAATCAATGTACGGTCTTTATGTTTCTTGTAGGACATTTTTTCCCCTATCCGTTTATTGTATTCTGTATGCTTCCATTATGGTGTTAGTATTCTTTTCTTACCATATAAGCTCGTGTAATACTGATAAATATATTAGGTATCATTTATTCGCATCCTTAAGCACAAACATATACCTTCACACCACACTTGACGAAAGTCTTTCCGATTGCCCATTTCAACCGAGAATCGCTCCATGTTGTCAGCAGTATTGCTAACCGTATAGCTGAAGGTGTGGCCAGACGATGGTATGTCTCTCATTTCATGGCCTTTTACAGCGCATCCATTTGACACTAAAAGCAGCGCTGATTTCAGCCACTATATGTTTCCAGTTTTAAAGCCAATATACGGGCAGTTATGTCGCTGGGGACGTTACATTTCCTTTCATGTATTTTAATGGAAGCCAGGACGCGGGGCGTCCAGGGAAAAGTTCGTCAGGAACAAGAAGCATTCAGCATCAGAATCGCATCAGTTCCCGGCCAAGGGAGACGTTTGGACACGCTCAAGAGTACCGAGATCCATGATGCCACGTTCATACAATGCCTCCATATAGCTTAACTCATTATGTCACCAACAACGCACTTTGCGTACTTTGGATACTCCCAACATGAGAAACGAACAGTAAAGTGCTCTCTCTCTCACAACAGAAGTCGCACTGGGTATATGGTGCTGGCAACATATTTTGTACCAGTCGGCACTCTGTGGATATCACACCGTTCTCCTACAATTTTCAGTACATTTTATGGTACTCAGTTTAGACTGGGTCGAAAAGGAAAGGTAGAGTAACATTCAGCAACATCAAACATAGTGTCACACTTAGCAATTTAAGTTGCAAATTAAAACTGCCAGGGATCAAGTGTTAAACTACTCTAAATTGTTTATAAGAGGGATAAAGTGTTACAAGTATTCTACAGTTTTATAAAAGGGGTCCTTCGTGGCGTAGTGGTCAAGCTGTCTGCCTCATGCTCCGAAGGTTGTGGGTTCGAATCCGGGCTACGTCTTTCGGTTCATGAGTGCAGTTTTTTCGGAGACTCCTGGGGGTCATCGTTGGAGCTACGGAGTTCGTGCTTTGTGCAACGCTTTCGGCAGGTCGCCCTGCGGAAAGAGACCGAGCCATATGGGATAAAACCCGGTGCAATGAAGTCGGTCATCTCGACTTTTAAGACTCTTTTTAAAGGGATCAGTTGTTACAAGTACTCTACAGTTTTATTAGAGGGATCAAGTGTTACAAGTACTCTACAGTTTTATAAACGGGTTCAAGTGTCACAAGTACACTACAGTTTTATTAGAGGGATCAAGTGTTACAAGTTCTCTACAGTTTTATAAGCGGGATCAAACGTTACAATTACTCTACATTCTTTCTCAGAGACAACAGCTCCCACCTCTCTTGATACTTCGCCAGTCTCTCCTACCCAACAGTTCTCTCTTCACTTAATACTCTATCACCATCTCACCGATCCAGCTGTTCTCTCTCTCCTACTTAATATTCTGTCTATTAATATCTCACCAACTGAGCAGCTCTCTCTCTCTCTCTCTCTCTCTCTCTCTCTCTCTCTCTCTCTCTCTCTCTCTCTCTCTCTCTCTCTCTCTACCCACTTTATGATCAGGCAACACGCTACCCATTATCTGGGATTATTCCATATGGTGAAAGAATTAGTATCCACTGTGTGTCACTCCTCTCTATGACCAAGCAGCAGCTGCATTATCCACTTTATCCCAATCCTCTGCATGACCTGAAGCTATCCACTTATGCCACAATTCTCTTTGGTTAAACTGCTACATTCAACTATCCACTTTATGCTACTCCTATATATGATCAAGCAGTTATCTCCAACTATACTCTTCATGCCACTCCTATCTGTGATCTAACTGCTACCTATAACTTTCTACTTAATGCCACTCTTTCTATGATCAAGCAGCTGCCTCCAACTTTCCATATTCTGTGAACTCGTTCATGGGTTATAACCCAGAAGCCACCCCCACCTAGCCACTATCACTGACTCGTCACTATCCCTCGCTTCCGGGTTGATTCTACCCCAAACCACAGGCACCCTAATGTTGATTTTTTGTCTGATTAATTTCCGGCAATTACCATCTGTAACGACATGGACATTCACGCTTCCAATTTACTTCCTTTTTATTCGCCAGAGTCAGAGAAAGTAGACCGTCCTCTTCCACGCGTATGAACACATGACGCCAGCCCACTTTTGTTATAGAGCAATCGGTACTTTGTGGGTGATGTGGTCTGCATCATAGTGACCGCTTCTACTTTCCAGAATATTCCTTCGCATCCATTTTAGACTGGTAGCTGATGTTCATTTTTTTAAAAAAATCTTCGCTTCGTAGGAATTTCGAACTCATGACCACCCAGTGAGCAGGCCAGCCTTCATCACAGATCACCACTGATTAACTATAACCACCTTTCTCAAATATCACAACGTCAGTACTGTCCTACGTCGTTCGTTCGTTCGTTTTCTCTGCATCTCTTCTCCCATTTTGATTGTCATTCTCATATAACATGGCTTTTACAACCACAGTCACCCTCTCGTTACCAACCTCTTAGTAATGACGCTGAGTGTTTCTGACAGCTTTCAGCTGTGCTCTTAACGTTTATGAAGATAGCCGCATAGTTGTCCATCCCGTACTTATTCCCGCGCTTTTTCTGGGGGAATTAGGTTGCAGTCTGTTGACAATAAAACACCTAAATCCGCGGAGGAAACAATTCCAGCATAGGTGGAGTATCAGCCAGTCTGTAGATGCTGAGCTGAATCTTGACCTGGTTACATTCTAATGTCCCTCTCCATAGATGTGAAGTGGCAGTATGGGACATGCACACCCCTGGTTTCTGAACTTGAGAAGGCAAAGGAGATGCTCAACATTATTTGGAGATGCTACTTTGATAACGGGTGGGGAGGGTACACTCCGACATGCCTCTGTGTAGATGTGAAGTTACAGCAAAGGACTTGCACCTCCCCCTGGTATCAAAACTTGGTAAGAGGCGGGAGATGCTCAACATCCCATGGGGGTGATACTTTGATAACGAGTTGGGAGGAGAGTCTTAACATCAACTTCATTCTTCTATTTGCTTCTTATAACGGGTTCTGTATATAGACAGTGGACCGAATCGCCGAGGGGTATAGTGTCCGCAGAGTCACCTTCATCTTCGTTCCAGGACACGAGGGAGTTGAAGGAAATGAACGTCCTGATTAACTTGCTGGCTCTGTATTCCATGCAGATGTCTGCCCATGTCGAGAGCGGAGGACTTTGACTCAGTGAATCCACATCATTGCCCAAAATGAGAGAATTGGGAATAAGAATTGGCAGGCCCAGACACGAGAGGTAAGTACATCGGGAGAACGAGCGGTCTCGTCAACCAACACATAACTAGTAATATCAGCCACCGGACCTGATGCAGATGCTATGGGCAAGGATCTGAGCACCTATGGGCTTGTCCGGAGTGCAAGGATAATACCCTAACAGATAAAATATAATAGATAACTCTTATATATGCGGACCCTTCTGAGGACTCAATCGACCTGAAAGTCAATATATGGAACTTACGGATACAACTCAGTCTTCCAGAAGTCGGTGTCTGTGACGTAATGGTAGTGAACACAGTTGTGAACTCTCGTCAAACCGGGTTCAAAGTCAACAGCGGACGATTTTGGTGCAGACAGCTTTGCGATGATTTTCAGAGTGATATGAGCGTCGGCCGAAATGAATTGCTTTAGAAATAAATGCAAACTACTGATAATAAAATTGCAGAGAAAATCAGAAACAGCTATGAAATGCGGTGGGTTGCTTGTAATGTCATGTAAAGGACGTGCAACTAACTTGTTTTACCTTCAAAAGATTTAATAACCAGCCAATCAACCAACCCTTGTTTACTAACTGTCGCCATGTCAACAAAAGCGCATTATCTGCGAGTACAACAATCAGCCTGCTTAAAGGTAAAGCTGTTCTGTAACCAGACATGGCGCAATATAACGTGTCACGGCTGTATGACTCCGTCTTAAAACTACATCAATCAGATTCACAGACGGAGGGAAGAGGCCGTGGGAAGTGATGTTACAAGTGAGAATGGCACATACAAGAAATACATAGCACCCAAATATGCAAATATACATGTCCTCCGCTTGAATAC
>JACEFZ010008478.1:0-25229 GCA_014155875.1 Cepaea nemoralis
TTCGCAAAAGGAAATTGGCCCCCTTGGCAAATCAAAAAGTTCCCCCCAGGGGGTTTGGGAAAGACGACTCGGTCCACGAGGAGAGGCGGAACTCCCCGGGAAAAAAAGCCGGAGAAACCAAGAGGACAGGGAAAGCATGTTACAATCAGGATGGGACAATCCGTCTGTATTGTGAGCCGTCGCTGACGCAAGTCGAAAGTAGGTCGCTGAAGTACAGGACGAGGACCAACACTAGTTTCAGTCGTGATAGTATAGGGGGGTTCAATTAGAGCGCCTACTGGATAATGGGTGAGCCATGTGAGGATCCAATCATATCATCAACACGTGATGTTTAGCTACTTCGCAGAAGCTCAACGCACGGGGGATGTGATGGAAGTTGTTGCGGAAAACTGGACTTCACAGTGGAATACTAGGGAAAGGAGAAGTAGGAGCAAATTTCTATCCAACATCCACTCCGGGGAATAAGAACTGGGGTTGGATCATGGGAATCAAACCTCAGTAGAAAGATTCGACGCGGTCTAATCTCTTAAAGGGGGCCTTGTCGGGAATACTGAGAGTTAATGTTTCCCCAATAACGACTGTATACACCGACTAACCAGGTAAAGAAGGTTAACAAACGAAGCAGTAAGGGAAAACAACAACGGAGTGACCAGGCCAGGTTTTTTTATAGGTCAAGACAGAAGGGGCCGCCAACAAGCACAGGTAACCTGTCGCGTGGAAAAATTGGTTTGCGACAAAGGCAGACAGCATTATTGGACAGCATATTGCGGTCTGGATGTATGAATAACGGAAAAAGTTTCAGATCTGTAATTTTCCACTAACGGTGATAATGAAGTAGGGACTTGAGGTGTCAAGCAAGGTCAAGGGACTATGCGGCAAAAAATGACCTATAAAGAGTGGCAACTCTTTGTGAAAGTTTAGTGTGATTCTTGGGGTTCATGAGACAAAGGATTATGAAAAGGGTGGTGCTGCGTTCAGAAGAACGTTTGTGTATCTATTGTGCATTAGTACTCCCAATTCAGACTAGGATTATTATAAGGTGTATATTAGAGTATAGTTTTAGCATAGGAATATAGATGTGAGTGAATAGCATTTACCATGGCTTTCTATTAGTGGATAGTTTAGACTTTGGTTAATTCATATGTCTTATGCGGGTGTTCACTTCGGAAGCCTTGTCATTATGGCTGGAGAAGGACACTTGCATAGGTAGTAGTAAGGGGCGGGACGCTTATCACTGGATTTGTTATACTTCTCCACAGGTTCCACTCTCCTAGTGAAATCAGAGAAGAGATGAAGAGTACTACACTTGAACAAATAAAGTACTTACATAGAACCAAACAGAACATAGACAGGTTTTAAGATGAAGAAATAATCAATTCAAATACAGAACACTGTATGCTCAAATGAATATACCACTAAAACACTTAAAAGGAAAAGATGTTAACCTGTGGCAAGCAGGGATACTTAAAACTACATACGTCTTGTATGCATAAGGAAGAAAGAATAGACAAGTAAAACAGTGCTAGTAATAAAAGACTATAGGAAGAACTGTGACGATGTGGTGTTTTTTTCGATGATGGATACTTACCGTCATGAAACAGACTCGGGCGCAGTCATAAACTTACGGGACTTTTATTACGGTACATTGAATCAGTGGGGAACAGTTTTTGTTTCATTCAATAACGGATTTACCATCAGACTCAAGCATACGGATCATCCAGGGTGAGCTCTGTCCCTGTTTGATGTGCTGTCCTGTGATCTTGAAGAATGAAAGGGCGAGAAGCAACACAGCTGATAGACATTCAGAGTTCATATCTGGCAACCACACTAGAAGAACATACCAACTACATAGGACAGTATCCATACATACACCAGACATAGTTTTTATTAATAAATCTTTTATCTTATCGTTGAAAGGAACTGTTGTCGGAGTATGTGTTGAGGGAATAATAGAGAGAGAGAAAGAAATAGATATATGGAAGGGAAGACAGAAGAGAGGAGTGTAGACCAAAGTCAGTCAATAATCCCAACAGATAATAAGTTTAAAGATGTGCTTGTTGATTCCAATCTCCTCTCGGGAAAATAACAGGACAGCACCTCAACACTCTTTTTCTCGTTTCAATTGATATCTTTTTATTGGTCAGTATGTTTTTCATCTTGCTAAAGGCTACTTTTGTCATGGCGATTCTTGTTCTAATCTCTTCAAGGCATCTCCCATCAGATGTTATTACTGTTCCGAGATAATTGTACCTATTCACTTGTTGAAGAATATTGCCATTTACTTGTATATTACATTGTGGTATTTCGCTCTTCCTTGTGACGACCATAATCTGTGCCTTTTTACAATTTTATTCTAACCCTAGCTGTTCACTGTTTGTAACAACCCCATCTATTAAATGTTGCAGATCCTGTTCATTGTCTGCAATCAAGACTGTATCATCTGCATATCTAATGTTATTGATGCATCGTCCCCCAATGTTGATTCCTTCCATATCTGTCCTTTCTGTCTTAGAGATTACGAAATACTCCACGATTCATATCCGTATGTTACCACAGGAAAGATGCAATGTTTTCAGACCAAGTTTTTCATATTGCCAGAAGTAAGACCTGATGTATGTAAGTAAGTTCTTCCTTGCCCAAATATCAGGTATAAATATGACCTTTCACCTTCAGTTTAAGATGGTACAAAAGCGTTCACCCGTTTCCGATTTTATCTCCCGTAATCCGAGGCATGATATTTCAGGCCTGCAGATAAATAAATATTCCGGAGTATTGCATGCCAGCTGCTTCTAACACTAACTGCCAAAACATGCGATAAGATCTTAGGATAAGCGAGGCGATAGCTCGTTTCTGTTCTGACAAAGTGGCATCTACAGCTGGTAGCAAGAGAAACTGTATAGTTCGGCAGTGTAACAACATTTTACATACGATATTTAAACAGTGCAGCGTATGTGCTATTTTTAGTTTTCTTTAGTTTTGTAAAAAATAGGTAGTAATGTTTTCTACTTGCCGGTTGGACATTTGGCTGTTTAAATGTGTTTCTGGTTTTGATTCACAACATCCTAATTATTGAGTGAAACAGCTTATTTTGACTACAACATTTTATCTGGAGGTGTAAGGAATCAATGCGACGCTCCACTGGTTGGAAGCCAAACAGCACATAAATGTCCTATTTGTAATGGACTCACAAACTATGCCGAGAAGGGTGAAGAAGACAGGCGTGCTTCTCGCAGAGTGGCAACTACAATGTAAACATCAAAGATAGGGTGTATCCGTTGGATCGTTTCCCTGGGGCATGCTGTTGTGTTGGGAAACGAGCAGGAGGACAGATTGGCTGGGCTGGGGTATTGGGGCAGGATAGGCAGATGTGGTCGGGGCTCTTGTGGGTTCATGTGTATAGTGGGGAATAGTGGATAAGCCATCACGGCCTGGAGAGTTGGTGCGGCAATGGGTGACCAGAGGATCTGGCCGAGACTCAGTACGCAGAGGGAAGGTCAGACGGACACATAATCAGGCCGCAACTGCGATCATTATATCTAGGGATTCTTCGCTAGTTGTTGAAAATGAGGACGGAACGCGTAAGGGAATGTCCCAATGGCTGTAATGCCGCGTCTTGACTCAGCTGCACTCATATAAACTTTGAGGCCATTTTATTAAATATGTAAAAGGCGAATATAATCATTATCATGAGCTATGCAAATAAACGTGGGCGGTCATAGATCGTCATCTCACACGATCACCCGAGTCTTCGATCAGGTCTATGTTTTTGTCTCCATATGCCACTAGGCCAAGTCATCGGTGCCTTCATCTCTTTGCCTTCCCCTTGCTCTTTTTCCATCCTTGCTTCGAGTTGGCACTCAGTTTGCAAATTTATTTCTTCTCATGTTATAGTCATCTGTTCTAATGTTGAAACGAGCAGCGGCATATTCTGACTACTCTTTTTGATGTCCCATCGTCGAGGGATGCTAAACGCGTGCAATGTGCCCACAGGTCCTCAGATATTTCCGCGCTTGTCCGAGGAGTCTAGACGTCCGATTCACTACCCAAAGATTAAGAGAGAATATATAATCCTTGCCTGTTCGACATGGGAAACCCTGCCAATAATTACGCTTCCTTCATCATCGCTCTTGAGGTAAGTGGAACACACAAGCCGCTTAAGTTAACTACTAAATAACATACATAAACATAAACTCTCTCGAAGCAATTTCCTGCTGTATATCTGTTGTGTGATGGCGTCTCAACATTTTGTAGGCCTGAATGCACGGAGGAATGGGGGACAATATTTTCCTCACTTTCGCTGGCGAAGAGCTCATACGTCCAAACCGCGTCCTATCATGCTCATACCATTATCAGCGCAGTTCGCTATCAGCCTCGTTAACGCTCCCGCTCAACTACTAAACGGTGAAGAAAAAATAAAAATAAAACACCCAAAGGTGACCGCCGCGAGCAGAAACTATACGCCCATTGATGTCTTCCCTAGGGATGTCACAACTGTCAGAAGAAGATGGAGATGGGCGGTCCAGCAGTGATCGTCAGCAAGGTCCCCGGTGACTGCTGGCACCCCGGCTGCTTTGTCTGCTGCACCTGCCGGCAGCTGTTGGTGGACATGATCTACTTCAGCAAGAAGGGCAGGATCTATTGTGAGAGGCACTATGCGGATCTCATGTATCCGAGATGCTTCGCTTGTGATGAGGTAAGAACTACGTGAGGTCTGTTCTGGTGAATGTGATGGGTGTTGTAATGTACTCCACAGACAGAGCGTGTACAACAATCAATCCATCAATCAATCCATCCATCCATCAATCAATCAATCAATCATTGCCATGCCGGAAAGCGTGGGCGGTCATGACTCGCCATTTCACTCGATCACTAGAGTCGTGGATCAGCTCAGTGTTCCTGTCTCGTCCATGCCATGTGGCCAAGCCATCCAGGTATTTTCCTCTCGGTCTTCCTCTTGGTCTGTTCCCTTCGATCTTGTCAGTTGTCACTAAGTTCTCCAATCCATTTCTTCTCATAACATGTCCAAAAATTTTGACTGTCTACGTCTAATTTCTCTAATCAATGTACGATTTTCATTTGTCTCCTGTAGTACTTGGTCATTGGTTTTTCGGTCTGTCTATGGTATTCTTTGCATTTTCCTCAGAAACCAAATTTCTGCAGCCATCAGATTTTTTTCAGCTTGATTGCTCATTGTCCAAGTTTCACATCCATACAAAAGAACAGGCTCTATGTAGCACCTCAACTCTTTTTCTCGTTTCAAGTGACATCATCTTATTGGTCAGAATGTTTTTCATCTTGCTAAAGGCTACTTTCGCCATGGCGATTCTTGTTCTAATCTCTTCAAGGCATCTCCCATCAGATGTTATGACTGTTCCGAGATAATTGTACCGATTCAATTGTTGAAGAATATTCCCATTTATTTGTATATTACATTGTGGTACTTCGTTCTTCCTAGTGACGACCATAACCTGTGTCTTTTTACAATTTAATTCCAACCCCAGCTGCTCACTGTGTACAACAACCGCATCTACTAAGTGTTGCACAACAACCGCGTCTACTAAGTGTTGTACAACAGGGAGTTTCTGATCGTCAGATGTTGTCCCATTTTTTTTTTGCGCCCGCTCGCTTTGAACTCAAGAGTAGTCCATACACACTACTTCTAGTAGTGCTGGACTGAATGTTGCGTGTGGATTATCTTTCCCTATTAACATTGTCCCTCGCCATCAGGCGAACCCACTCCAACTTCACAGGTACTTATAATTTATGTCCCCAAGTCAAGGACGATAGGTCAACATTTTAGTTCAACTGTCCAGTGTTTGCTGTCTTCAGTGTCTAGCCAAGCTGACCTATTTCTTACCTGCATTGCATGTCTTCAGTTTTACATCAAGCAGCCGGTCTCTCTGGCTGTGGGGTTACAACACTTTCTCTCTGTAATCCCGTTTATCACGCAGAGTCTCGTAGCGGGGCGAGAGCTGAGGCGGGATACTGAGACGGCCGCTCAGAAAGCAATGGCAAACTACTGAGCGTAATCTTGCCAAGAGATCAACAGACAGCTGAAAGATGCTGCTGTTGACAGCTAAGTCCTGTAAAGGATATGCTTTAAAAAAAAAAAAAAGGATATATAACAATAATATCCAAACTCATTTGCCTTAGGGTGTTTACTCAATATAATAAAAACACGTATTTGTTTTTATAGGAGGGTGTGAGAAGAAGACAGAGGAATAACGAGAAAAAGGAGGACTAGGAGGAGGGGAAAGTTGTAGTGTTGGAAGAAAAAAAATGACGAACTAGATAAAAGAAGAAAGTGATGGAATAAAATGATGAAAATGAAAGAAAAGAAGGGCATGGTGAAAGAATTAAGTGAAGAAGAAGAGAAAGAAGAAGCTGATGCTATAAAACCATGGAGGAGAAGAAAAAGAAAAAGGTGGTAGATGAAGAAGAAGAAGAGGAAGAAGAAGAAGATGATGTTTTCTTTTTAAACTTCATAACTGACTTCACTACACCACGACCTTACTCACGGGTGCTCAGTCTTCTTCAGTTGAAGATGACTACCACGGTATGGAATGACTTTAAAGAATACTTTGCTTGATATGGAATGATTGAAAATAATACTTTGCTTGGCATGGTATGAATAGATAGAATATATTGCTTGGTTTGGTATGACTTAAGGAAATATATTGCTTGGTATAGTATAACTTTAAAGAATTTAACCTTTGTTTTTCCAGATAATATTTTCCAGGGAGTACACCCAGGCTGAAGGTCGTGCTTGGCACGTGCACCACTTCTGCTGCTGGTATTGTGACGCTGCCCTGGCAGGGCAGAGATACATTGCCAAGGACAATAACCCTTACTGTGTCAACTGCTTTGACAAGCTCTTCAGTAAAGTGAGACAAGAAATGGCATGTGCTTGCTTTTTTTCACTTCCATTTCTTGAAATTTAACCTCATTAAATTCACACTAATGATTATAACTAATTATTCTATATTTCTAAGGGGCTTGTTGTTATTCAAGTTTAGACTAATATAATATCACTATACAATTTTTTGAAATATTTATATATACATGACTAACAATGGATAAATACAACAGCAGTTTTCCCTGCCTTCTGTCAGTATAGTTTTACATTTATATGCACATAAATGGTATGTTGGCATGCTATTCTAGGCATCTTTTAAGAAGATAGTCTGCTATTGCTGTCACTTTTTGCAGTGGCCAAATTGATCAGTGACTGTAGCCATTGCCTCTATCAAGAGATCCTCTGCCAACAACCGTGATAACTGAGATCGTAACCAATAACTATCAGTCAGGTGCTCCCCAGCACCCTCCACCACCTGCTAACATGGTTTCACACTAACTTTGTCAGGGGTGCTAAATGGGTACTCCACCTTGCCCAAGGGTGTTCCGTAGGCTAGCGGAAGGAAGGAGGCGTCTTTCATCTCCTTTGAAAGGGGCTAATCCTACCACGCCACCCAACTGTTGAATATTTATTTGCTGTCGTTCGCTTTGAACTCAAGCGTAGTCCATATTTATTTGCTCTCGTTCGCTTTGAACTAAAGCGTAGTCCATGCACTCTTTCTAGTAGTCTCATCTCATCTCATCATGTTCCTCTTGTACCTTGCGGTGTCGAGGTGAAGTATAAACCTTCTAGTAGTGCTGGATTGAATTTTGCATGTGGATTAGCTTTCCCTATTAACAGTGTCCCTCGCCATCAGGTGAACCCACTCCGACTTTAGAGGTACTTGTAATTTACGTCCCCAGGTCAAGGACGAGAGGTCAACATTTTAGTCAAATTTTCCGGTGTAGGGGTTGAACCCTGTACCTCAGCATCAGCACATCGGATGTTTAAGAACAGGCGCTCTTATCCATTCGGCCATTCTGACCTCTGGACATAAATAATAACCAAAACCAAAAGGCGTGAACTAAGATGATAACTGTGATAGTTTCGAGAGAGGGATTTTCTCTATAGATATCACACAATTATTTGTAAAATAATGTAGCTAAAGAGAGCACAGTTAGAGGGAAAACATGTAGAGTGATATTTAACGAATCAGCAAAATTTGAGGGAAAACGTGTAGAGTGACATTTAACGAATCAGCAAAATTTGAGGGAAAACGTGTAGAGTGACATTTAACGAATCAGCAAAATTTGAGGGAAACCGTGTAGAGTGACATTTAACGAATCAGCAAAATTTGAGGGAAAACGTGTAGAGTGACATTTAACGAATGAGCAAAATTTGAGGGAAAACGTGTAGAGTGACATTTAACGAATCAGCAAAATTTGAGGGAAAACGTATAGAGTGACATTTAACGAATCAGCAAGATTTGAGGGAAAACGTGTAGAGTGACATTTAACGAATCAGCAAAATTTGAGGGAAAACGTGTAGAGTGACATTTAACGAATCAGCAAAATTTTAGGGAAAACATGTAGAGTGACATTTAACGAATCAGCAAAATTTTAGGGAAAACGTGTAGAGTGACATTTAACGAATCAGCAAAATTTGAGGGAAAACGTGTAGAGTGACATTTAACGAATCAGCAAAATTTGAGGGAAAACGTGTAGAGTGATAGTTAACAAAATAGAGCACAGTTTGAGGGAAAACATGTAGAGTAATATTTAACTAAACAACAAAATTTGAGCGAAAATATGTAGAGTGCTATTCAACTAAACAGAGCACAGTTTGAGGGAAACAAATGTACATTAATATTTAACTAAACAGAGCACAGTTAGAGGGAAAACATGTAGAGTGATATTTAACTAAACAACAAAGTTTGAAGGAAAACGTTTTGAGAGATATTTAACTAAACAGAGAATTGCTATAGTGAAAACATGCAGCGAAATATCATAGGCAGTAAATCGTGCAATCTTTTGTTCGTGTCTTCGTTATCTAAATTCACTATAGGAAAACATTGTTGTGATCAACACATATCACAAGTACACAAATATGCTTACTGAAAAATGTTGTCTGTCCTGTTATTCTATCTGGCTGCGAATGATGGATAGTTATTGCTTTCTCTTGCTGTGAACTAGTGTGTAGTCCGCGCATTCTGAATGATGGATAGTTGTTGCTTTCTCTTGCTGTGAACTAGTGTGTAGTCCGCGCATTCTGAATGATGGATAGTTGTTGCTTTCTCTTGCTGTAAACTAGCGTGTAGTCTGCACATTCTGAATGATGGATAGTTGTTGCTTTCTCTTGCTGTGAACTAGCGTGTAGTCCACGCATTCTGAATGATGGATAGTTGTTGCTTTCTCTTGCTGTGAACTAGCGTGTAGTCCGCGCATTCTGAATGATGGATAGTTGTTGCTTTCTCTTGCTGTAAACTAGCGTGTAGTCCGCGCATTCTGAATGATGGATAGTTGTTGCTTTCGCTTGCTGTGAACTAGCGTGTAGTCCGCGCATTCTGAATGAAGGATAGTTGTTGCTTTCTCTTGCTGTGAACTAGCGTGTAGTCCGCGCATTCTGCTTCTACTTGTGAGTACACTGGACTGATTTTGCGTGAGCGTTAGCTTTCTCAATTACCAATGTCCCCCGCTATCGGGTGAACCCTTTCCGACTTCTGAGGTACTTGTAATTTAACAAATTTAAGAGACTTATAGACAATGTACATGGATATTATTCAAATAACCCCCACCGACTTGTACGTCTTTATACCAGCTGGAAACAAGTGCATGTATTCCTTTTCCCTATCAGATAATGTCTTGATCGTGTAGACATCTTTTCGCTGCATGAATCACTCCTTCACCATCTTCAAACCTTGTCCCACGGAGTGCATCTTTAAGTGGACCAAATAGATGAACAATGATCATCTCCTTTCCAACTAAGGGAGTTGTCTTGAATTTCTTTCTTCGTAATGATTGCGGATGATGCTACTCCATTGACTGTCTCTTTTGTCTCGGGTTCAAAATGACGTGCCCAGGTTTCGTCACCTGTAACTATCTTAGCTAAGAAAGTTCTCTCCATCAGCATTGAAGCGCTCCAACAGTTCAGAAGAAATCGCTTTCTATTGCAAACGGTGATCATTTGTGAGACGTCGAGGAACCATCTTGCGAGGACCTTAGAAAATCTGAGAGTTTTTATAACTGCATTTTACACTGCCATTACTGACTGACAGCTGTGAGGCTAATTGTTAAGTAGTGATTCGTCTTCAGCGCATTTCAACATTTCTGCGTTGGTTGGTGTGACAGGACTTCCACAGCGCGGCCGATCAAGCAACTCCGTATCTCCACTTCTTGATTATTTGGTTATCTGAACCCAGCGACAGATTGTACTCATGTCGACTGCAAAATTGCCATACACATAACATAGACGCTTGTGAATGTTTACAACAGTTTCCTCCTCTGTAACGAGAGATTCTATCACAATTTCGCTGCTTATTACGCAAATTGCTGACAAGTTCTTAATTTGATGCACACAATTGGCATATGCCATGTTTGAAGTGTGCAAAATGCCATGCTTATATCTTCATTATTAGCTGAGGAAAACGATGTGGTGCATTACTTTCTGAACGGCCTTCGTACTTCCCATCATTTTTAGATTTTGTTGCGTATCCCTTACGGGACGTTGCAGACAACACCAGTATGTTCATGCTGCTGTTGATGTACTAGGCAAGTGTTACGCTCAGTAGTTTGCCATTGCTTTCTGAACGAAATTCATTTTTAACTTGAGGTGAATAATGGGAAAGCTAATCCACACGCAAAATTCAGTCCAGTGCTCCTCGAAGTAGCATATATGGACTACCTTGCGTTTAAAGCGAACAAGTGCAAAGAAGAAGATCTCTGTGCATATGCTTACAAAGCTTTTTCACATATATTGTGTTGTGACCAAGTCCCAGGAGAAATGTGGCCTTTAACCACAGCTGACCTGCTTTTAACTTAACAACTCACATACAATAACCAAACTAACCACATTAAGTATTTATATTATTGTTACATATAGAAAGAAGTTCAGCAAGGCCGAATAGATAAGGTCGCTCGCTCTTAAACGTCCCATATGCTGATGTATGGGTAGCGGGTTCAACCCCTACACCGGTCAGTTGGATCCACATGCAGAAAGCAGCCCAGTGCACTAGACATAGTAGCACTATATGGACTACGCTTGAGTTACAAGCGATCGAACAAACAAATAAAAAGAAGACAGAAGCCATAGAGGTATCAAAGAAACAGATTGTGTCTAAGTGTGCAATTCCAGTAAATGACGTTATTTTAGGGCAAGTGCAGAAATGCAGATGTCTAGGCACATGGAAAACTTCAGATAGAAGATGCATCACTGAGATAAAGAACAGAATAGGACAAGCAAAAAACTGCATTCTATCAAATGAAAAACATGTTGTGCAATAAGTCCTTGTCATTTTAAGTTAGAAAAAGAGTTCTTCATGTTACATACATTGGACCAGTTTTAACATACAGCTGCGAATCCTGGACAAGTAGTAAACAGGCGAGGAAAAAAAAATCCCAGGAAGTCTTGAAGATGTGGTTTAATAGAAAGATGCTGAAAATTCATTGGAGAACCAAAATGAGCAATCTGGACATTTTGAGGGAAGCTAAGTCGCAAAGAAAATTAATCACAAAGATCAGAAACAGGTAGTCATAATTTTTTGACGACATTATGAGAAGACAAACACTGGAACATGTGACAATGGGAAAGATTTGTGGAAAGAAACATAACGGAAGAGAGTGAGAAATTTATTGACAGCATTGTGTCATGGCACGGAAGGGAGTCAGCATACGAATTGATCCATGCTGTCGGAGATCGCAATTTGTGGAGAAACATGATCGTCCAGGTCATCAGGCAAGACACTTGTACACAACAAAGTAGATGAAAGTCCAGTGTCGATCTACTCGTAAGTCCAGAAAACAAAGAAGATAGAAGTATAATGTGTTAATGAATTTATACAGCAAAGTAGATGAACGCTGAGTGTGGAACTAACAACTAAGGAGATAGAAGTCTAGTGTGGAAGTAAATTAATACAACAAAGTAGACGACACTCAGTGTGGAACCACTCGTAAATCCAGACAACAAAGAAGATAGAAGTCTAGTGTGGAACTAAAGTTATACGACAAAAGTTGTTGAAAGTTCAGTGTAGAACTAAGTCTAGACAGAAACACATTATGGAATTAAGTTTAGACATTCAAAAAAATAAGATAGAGGAATGGTATAACCAGGTCTAGACAACAAAGATGAGAAAGTATATTTTGCTTCATATTAATTATAATCAGCTATTTACGTTTTCTTCAGTTTTTCTTTTTTGTTTCCACATTCAACCATTTCATTTTGTTGCAAATCATGCTTTTAGTTTTCTATCTGCTTCAGTCTTTTCCCCCGCGTAGTCGTATAAAATGTGTTGCTATCTGGTGAGGATGATTTCACAACTGGGACGTCTCTTGTAGGCCATCGACTGTACCCTAGTTTAGCCACAATGACATAAACTTCATTTTAGTGACATTTTGAGGTCAGTGTGCCCAATTGGATACGAGCGCTTTCTCTTAAACTTCCGGTGTGCTGATGTCGAGGTAGGGAGTTCCGCCTTTGCACAGGTCAGAAGGACTAAAATGTTGACTTCTCGCCCCTGACTTGGGGACATATATTGCAAGTACCTCAGAAGTCGGAGTGGGTATGCTTGATGATGAGGGAGACTGGTGATAGAGAAAGCTAATCTACACGCAAACATCAGTCCAGAGCACTGGAAGAAGTAGCACGTCTGTGAACTACGCTTGAATTCAAACCGAGCGAACTCATTAAAAAAACCTACATTTGGGAGTGTTTACTCTGCTTTAAATTAAAGGGCACCCATAATAACATTTAACTGTTATTTAATCTCCTACTGAAAGCATCGTATCCGAACCAGTACAGTTATTGTATCCTATTGTAATACCATCATCATCATGTGCCGTGCCGATAAACATGAGCGGTCATATTTCTCTGTCTCATTATTCTCTATAAATTGACGAAGCATGATTTTCTGGGCGTTTGTCAAGAAGGTAGTTTGCGACTGCTTTTCTTCTTAGCAGTGACCATACTGGTCGATGACTGTAGCCATTGTCTCCTCAATAAATTAATTAATTAATTAACAAAAATAGATCATCTGCCTACCGTCGTGAAATTGGAGACCATAACCTACAACTATCTGTCGGCTGCTCTTCAGCTTCATCCACCACCTCCACACATGGCTTCATGTAACCCTGATCGGGTGGATAAACGGGAACACCTTGCTCAAGGGTACCCTGTGGGCTACCGTGTCATACCAGGGAATATAAACTGGTCAAAAGCTATGGGATATTAATCGTCTTAAGTGACCCCCCCCCCCCCCCCCCCCACCCCGGTATCCTCTATGGACTTATATATAGTCGAAATGTTATTATAATAAAACATGTCTACTACCATATTAACAACTTTTTAGTCATAACTGTGACACACCCCTACTTCCTATTTTCCGCCATCCAGTTTTGTTTGGTCCAAACTTACTGTTTGCTTGGAACTAAATCCGCTATATATTATTTAGGGACAGTCCAATTCTATATGTTTATGTTGGCTGTCCCTGTCCTAGTCACCGTGAAACAATTTACCAGTCTTACAATCTAATCCATTACAGATGTTTTTGAGTCTACAGATGTATGTAAAGTATGTTGATTGCACAGATTTGTGTAATATGTATGACCGATGTTTTTGATCCCACAGATTTGTAACACCTGTCAGAGACCGATTACAGCAGACGCTCCAGGGGTGACGCACGGGGAGTTCCATTGGCACGCTTGTCCTCATTGTTTTAGGTAGGGCAGCAACACAAATTCTCTCCAATTGACTGTCCTGCCTGCTTGCCTGCCTGCTTGCCTGCCTGCCTGCCTGCCTGTCTGCCTGCCTGCTTGCCTTCCTTCCTTCCTTCCTCCCTTACTTCCTTCCTTCCTTCCATCCTCCCTTCCTTCCTTCCTTCCACCATCCCTCCTTCCCTTCCTTTTAATCCCCTTCTTCTTCCTCTTCCTCTTCCCTTTCTTCTTCTTCTTCTTCTTCTTCTTCTTCTTCTTCTTCTTCTTCTTCTTCTTCTTCTTCTTCCACCTTCAGACGTCAACCTGAATATATTTAAATAAGCCAACAGCCTACTTGAGCTAACTAACATCTCCATAGAGTTTGTCCTTTGGAACGGGTGTAGGCCACTATGATCTTCTCTGTTCTGCATATGTTAGACATTCCTTTAGCGAATGTTTAGCCATCGTTCTATCAGTCCCACAGTATCTCCTGTCTGTGGCTTGTTGAACAAACGGTGTCTCTGCCTGTGCGGAGTTGAAAGACCGCTACTTGTTTACTTCTGTGCAGTTGGTGATATGCATTGTCTTTCTGAAGAAGAAGAAGAAGAAGAAGAAGAAGAAGAAGAAGAAGAAGAAGAAGAAGAAGAAGAAGAAGAAGACCGAGGAGGAGGAAGAAGAAGAAGAAGAAGAAGAAGAAGAAGAAGAAGAAGAAGAAGAAGAAGAAGAAGAAGAAGAAGAAGAAGAAGAAGAAGAAGAAGAAGAAGAAGAAGAAGAAGACGAAGAGGAAGAGGAAACGAAGACGAAGGCAAAAAACTACAACTGTTGATTCTGTCAACCTTGAACTTTCAACGCAATGACCTTCATGTACATACATGATACTGTATTGTATGTATACTAGAGAACCATGACCCCTTCAGTCAACGCAACACATCCCATAACATGCTCTGTTGTTTATGACCCCCAGCTGTCACTCGTGTGGGCGGAACCTGCTCAACCAACAGTTTATGCTCAAAGACGGCAAGCTGTTCTGTGGGATGAGCTGTCGGCACAGATCTGGACCTACGTGTTTGACAGCAGCCATTGCCAGGCAGTTCACTCAGTAATTGTGTCAACCTGCCTCCACATAAGCCTCATTAGTGGATCCCTATCATCATATCTCATCATTGATCCCTGTCAGTATATCTCATTATCGGATCCCTGTCATCATATCTCATCTTGGATCCCTGTCATCATGTCTCGTCATCAGATCGTAATTGATCCCCCTCATCATATCTTATCATTGGATTCCCGTCATCATGTCTCATCATTGGATCCATATCAGAACATCTCATCATTGGACCCTGTCATCATACAGAGAACTGCTCTGAGAGTAATCCAAATTGTTATTCTGTTCTTATTAACGACGTCTTCCCCAGAATGTCCTTGCTTCTAGAAACATCGCTCCAAAACAGGTGAAATTACGTAATAATAACTAGCTATTATTATTTGGTTCTCATAATTCTTTCGTTTGATTCCCATGTCGACATTGTTTGGTTATTTGGTTCCCATCATTCCATCAGTTAATTCGCATATCCTCATCATTTGCTTCCCAGACCTCCATCATTTGGTTCTCACACCCTCATCACTTGTTTCTCACACACCCATCACTTGGTTATCATACCTCCATAATTTGGTTTCTACACCCCATCATTTGATTATCATACTCCCATTATTTGGTTCTTGTTCTCCATCATTTGGTTTTCACACCATCATCTGTTTCTCATATTTCCATCATTTGATTCTCACACCCCCATAATTTGGTTTCCATACTCTCATCATTTGGTTCTTTTGCCGCCATCATTTGGTTCTTATTTCCCCATCATTTGGTTTTTATACCTCAATCATTTGGTTCTTATACCTCAATCATTTGGTTCTTATACCTCATCATGTGGTACCTATACTATCATCCTTTTGTTCTTATACCATCATCATTTGGTTCTTATATGCCATCATTTGGTTATTATACCACCATCATTTGGTTCTTATACCGCCATCATTTGGTTCTTATTTCCCCATCATTTGATTCTTAAACCCCAATCATTTGGTTCTTATACCTCAATCATTTGGTTCTTATACCCCAATCATTTGGTTCTTATACCCCAATCATTTGGTTCTTATACCCCAATCATTTGGTTCTTATTCCCCAATCATTTGGTTCTTATACCTCAATCATTTGGTTCTTATACCTCATCATGTGGTACCCATACTCTCATCATTTGGTACCAGATATTTACTGATTTCAGATGATCATACTGAGCTGTGAACATAAAATGCATGTCAGATATCACATTCAATGGAAACAAAAGCAAACATAGACACATGTACTAGAGAAGCTGGGCGTGAAAGAAGAGCTTATACAAGAAATACAACAGTAACAAATCAGAAATAAATCAGGGGCAGGCAGTTATTTAAATTGCATATCCTTTGCGCATATGGGTGCAAAGTCTGGGTAAGTCCTGTAAAGGATATACAGCGTGTGGTGTCATGGCACAGAAATGTGTTAACACACGAACTGATATATGCTTTTAAAAAAGTCGCTTAAAAGTCGACAGGGTCGCGACATTTTTTTTATATTTTGATATATGCTTTTGGAGGTAGCAAGATTTGGTTGGGAAGCAGCTTGATTATGACTTAAGGCTGCGGTTTACCTCCCCTTCGCCAGCAGTAAAATAGTTGCTAAATAGTTGCACAGAAACTACTTAACTTTCACTCAATTAGACAAAGAAATGGAGTATTTCACACCTATACAACAGTATTCCCAGTTGTCTTGTCATTAGCTCGGTTTGAACCCAAGCGTAGTCCATACACGTGCTACTACTTCTGGTCTACAGGACAGATTTTTGTGTGTGGATTAGCTTTCCCTATTACCAGTGTCTCTCGCCACCAGGCGAACCCACTCCGACTTTTGAAGTACTTGTAATTTACGAACCTAAGTCGGGGACGAGAAGTCAACATTTTAATCCAACTGACCTATGTAGGGGATGAACCCCTGTACCTCGGTATTAGCACACCGGAAGTTTAAGAGCTTGAGCTCTTATCCATTCTGCCATGCTCACCTCCAGTATTTCCCATGAAATTGTTCCTTTTTAATGATTGCGATTTTTTTTTTAAGCTGCTAATTATTGAAATATTCATTGATTTATTATCCGTGTTCAACATTCATACAAGAGTTGAATGTACACATGTTTTATGTATTTAAATTTCCATATATGTTTGACCAGACAAGAACTGGCATAATATGGCAGTTGTTATACACGACTAGCGAAGTTGATACAGAACTGCGCTAATAATGTCATGATCACTGTCGGACGCTGGTTGCACACCTGGACTCGTTGCCTGCTAAGTGGAGAAAACTTGGTCAACGTTTCCTCCATACATTCAGACCTACAACAAATGATGGTGATATCACAACACAAACCCGTAGCAATAAACTGTTTCGATTCCACAAGAAAATTTACAAAGACGTGCCTTGCAGATTTGTTGTCAATTCTGAATTTTTACATGCTGACAATGCCATTGGTGATGTGTTGTTGTTGTTGTTGTTGTTGTTGTTGTTGTTGTTGTTGTTGTTGTTGTTGCTGCTGCTGTTGGAATTGCTTGCTTTGACTGTGGGTATTAGATCCATTGAAGTAATTTATTTCTCTGTGTGGTTTAGACAAGTTTGCGGACGAAATATAACAATCCGAGTCTACAATAAAATTTAATTTTTACCGGAAGTGAAGAGTCGTTTTTGAGTTGTAAGAATGTTCATCGAGAGTAGTTTGCATATTGGATGTGGATGAAACATGATAAACTATTGATAGGTCAATCAATCAATCATGTGCCATGCCGGAAAGCGTGATAGGTACACACAATTAAAGGAAAAGAACAACAACAACAACAACAACTAGGTATTGGGTCAGGGGAAAATTACATAAATAAAATGCAGGATAGATAGCCTCAATGACACACTAAACAAACATGGGTAAAAAAGATGACATAACTAAGTCAACTTTGTCTCACTTTTTCACAGGAGTGATACGTACCTGACTGTTGTCAAATTGTTATATTCTGCTACCACCGTTTCTTCTCTTATCTATATATTATTAAGTCCACTCATCTGGTCTTTGAGCACAAGTTTAGGACACTCTCCCACACCCCCTACGTTAAATGACGTTAATGTAATTTGTGTAAATGTTGCATGCCCTTTTCAGGGAACCGCTCCGTCGCGATTGCGTTACGGACACAATTCTTAGTCCCGCATACCTGCGTTCGAAACACAGCCGCTCGCGGTTTGGCAGCAGACCGCGTTGCGTTGGTTTTGACGAAATTGTATGGGTGCCGGTCGTTCAGAAAGCAATGACAAACTACTGTACGTAAACTTGCCAAGAGATCACACCAGTGAAGAATGCTCGTGTCGAGTGCAACGTCCAGAAAATGATATACAAATAACTGTTTTAATGAGAGCCGGTCGTTCAGAAAGCAAAGGCAAACTACGGAAAGTAAAGTTGCCAAGAAATCACAAACAATCACACAATGTTGGGGTTGACTGCGACATCCTTTGCAGGACGTTTCAATCAACTGCAAATTGATTCTCTGGGCAAATTTACGATGTAGTTTGCCACTGCTTTATGAACGAGATATCAACGTGTAAGTCCAACTGACCGGTGTATGGAACGATCCCACAACCCAGCGCAAAGGAAGTTTAAGTCCGAGCGCCACGCTGGCCCCAAGTGTGGTTTGGTCAATAAACAAGTAGTGAAGAACTCTTTTCCACGCCCTAAGTGCTCCATAGTATTTTTAGACCAATCAGCACTGGCCTGTTGAGTGTGTCAGTGTCACACCGGCCGCCTTGGCTTCCCCGGACATTTGCTGGTACCCAGTCTAGACCGGGAAGACCTGGGTATCCAGGGCAGTGTTACAGCATTGGATTCTGTAGTAATTGGAACAAGTGATCACGGGGTCCCAGGGCAGTGTTACAGCATTGGATTCTGTAGTAATTGGAACAAGTGATCACGGGGTCCCAGGGCAGTGTTACAGCATTGGATTCTGTAGTAACTGGAACACGTGATCACGGGGTCCCAGGGCAGTGTTACAGCATTGGATTCTATAGTAACTGGAACACGTGATAACAGGGTCCCCAGGGCAGTGTTACAATATTGGATTTAATAGTAACTGGAACATGTGATCACATTGGCCCTGGGCAGTGTTACAATATTGGATTTAATAGTAACTGGAACACGTGATAACAGGGTCCCCAGGTCAGTGTTACAATATTGGATTTAATAGTAACTGGAACACGTGATCACGGGGTCCCAGGACAGTGTTACAATATTGGATTCTATAGTAACTGGAACATGTGATCACATTAGCCCTGGGCAGAATGAGGAGGAAATGGGGGGGGGGGGGGTGGGGGTGGATGAGTTGGACAGGCAAATAGATAGTACTTGCAGACCCGGCCCGGCTTCGCCCAGTCCCTGGTGGGGAGCATCTCATTTAATTAATATAAGTAGTCATATAAGCTCCCGTTCCCGTTCCTGACAGTCTGTCTGTCTGTCTGTCTGTCTGTCTGTCTGTCTGTCTGTCTGTCTGTCTGACCCTGCCCGGCATCGCCTAGCTCCTGGTGTGGAGCATCTCATTTAATTCATATAAGTAGTCATATAAGCTCCCGTTCCCGTTACCGACTATCTGTCTGTCTGTCTGTCTGTCTGTCTGTCTGTCTGTCCTGTCTGTCTGTCTGTCTGTCTGTCTGTCTGTCTGTCTGTCTGTCTGTCTGTCTGTCTGTCTGTCTGTCTGTCTGTCTGTCTGTCTGTCTGTCTGTCTGTCTGTCTGTCTGTCTGTCTGTCTGTCTGTCTGTCTGTCTGTCTGTCTGTCTGTCTGTCTGTCTGTCTGTCTGTCTGTCTGTCTGTCTGTCTGTCTGTCTGTCTGTCTGTCTGTCTGTCTGTCTGTCTGTCTGTCTGTCTGTCTGTCTGTCTAATCATTTATTGGTTGCGGTTAGAACAACCTTAGATACACGGACAAAAAGCATTAGAAAGAGCACTTGAAAGATCTTTACATATTCCCCCAACAATTAACTTGGGTAAATGAGCAGCAGCAGCAGCAGCAGAAGAAGAAGAAAAAGGAGGAGTAGGAGGAAGGAGGAGGAAGAGGGTGGAGGAGGGAGAAGTAGGGAGGAGGAGGAGGGAGGAAGAGATAGGCAGAGAGAGTAGGAGGAGGAAGGAGGAGGAGTAGGGAGGAATAGGAGGGAGGAGGAGGGATTAGGAGGAAGAGGGGGAAAGAGGAGAAGGAGGAGGAGGGAGGAGGAGGAGCAGAGAGGAGGAGGAGGGAGAAGGAGGAGGAGGAAGGAGGAGGAAGAGGGAGGAGGGAGGAGGGAGGAGGAAGAGGGAGGAGGAAGAAGGAGGAGGAGAAGGGAGGAGGAGAACGCAGGAGGAGGAGGAGAGAGGAGGAGGAGAGAGGAGGAGGAGGGAGAAGGAGGAGGAAGGAAGAGGTAGAAGGAGGAGGGAGGAGGTAGGAGGTGGAGAAGGAGGAGGAGGAAGAATGATGAGGAGGGAGGAGGAGGAAGAGGGAAGAGGAGGGATGTGGAGGAAGGAGGAGGAGGGAGGAGGTAGAGGGAGGAGGAGGAGGGAGGAAAAGGAAGGAGAGAGGAGGAGGAGGTAGGAGGAAGAGAGGTGGAGAGAGGAGGAGGGAGGAGGAGGAGTAGGGAGGAATAGGAGGGAGGAGGAGGGATTAGGAGAAGGAGGGGGGAAAGAGGAGGAGGGGGGAGGAGGTATTAGGAGGAGGGAGGAGGAGGGAGAGGGAGGAGGAAGCGGGAGGAAGAGGTAGAAGGAGGAGGGAGAAGGAGGAGGGAGGAGAAGGAGGAGGAGGAGGAATGATGAGGAGGGAGGAGGAGGAAGAGGGAGGTGGAGGGAGGAGGAGGGAGGAGATAGAGGGAGGGGGAGGAAAAGGGAGGAGATAGGGGGAGGAAAAGGGAGGAGATAGAGGGAGGGGAGGAAAAGGGAGGAGAGAGGAGGAGGGAGGAGGTAGGAGGAGGAGGAAAAGGAAGGAGGGGGGAGGAGGAGGAAGAGGGAGGAGGAGGAGGAAGAGGAGGGAGAGGGGGAGGGCAAGAGGAAGAGGGGAGGAGGAGGAAGAGGGATGTGGAGGAAGGAGGAGGAGGGAGGAGGAGGGATTAGGTAGAGGGAGGAGAAAGAGGGAGGAAAAGGGATGAGGGAGGAGGAGAGAGGAGGAGGAGGGAGGAGGAGGAAGAAGGAGGAAGGGGGAGGAGGAGGAGGAAGAGGATGGAGGAGGAAGAGGAGGGAGAGGGAGGAGGGGGGGAAGAGGAAGACGGTAGGAATTGGAGCAGGGGAGAGGAGGAGGAGGGGGTTGGAGAAGGGAGGGAGGAGGGGAAGGAGGGAGGGGGAGGAGGCGGAGGGAGAAGGAGGAAGGAGGAGGGAGGAGGGAGGAGGAAAGAGAATGAGGAGGGGAGGAAGGAAAGGGAGGAGGAGGAGGGAGGAGGAGGAGGAGGGGGGAAGAGGAAGACGGTAGGAATTGAAGCAGGGGAGAGGAGGAGTAGGGGGTTGGAGAAGGGAGGGAGGAGGGGAAGGAGGGAGGGGAGGAGGCGGAGGGAGAAGGAGGAAGGAGGAGGAGGGAGAGGGAGGAGGGAGGAGAAAGAGAATGAGGAGGGGAGGAAGGAAAGGGAGGAGGAGGGAGGAGGAGGAGGAGGAGGAAGGAAAGGGAGGAGGAAGAGGAGGAGGAGGAGGTAGTGGGAGGAGGAGGAGGAGGGAGTAGGATGGAGGAGGAAGAGGGAGAAGGAGGGAGGAGGAGGAGGGAGGAGGATGAGGGAGAAGGAGGCAGGAGGAGGATGATGGAGAGGGAGGAGGGGGAAGGAGGCGGAGGGAGAAGGAGGAAGGAGTAGGAGGGAGGAGGAAGGGAGAGGAAGAGGGAGAAGGAGGAGGGAGAGGGAGGAGGGAGGAGGAGGGGGAGGAGGTAGAGGGAGGAGGAGAAGAGAGGAGGAGGGAGTTCGCCATTCCGAATTCATACTCGTCTAGGTTCTGTGATTTCGGTCCTTCCATTGATTGTTCTTCCCTTCTACACGACTGTAGATAACTTCCTTACACATAAAAAGATGAATTGTTATTGATATTGCCGTGGCATGGAGGCATATATATCAGCAGCAGAGTTGATCCAGAAAACCAAAGACTGAGATCTATGGAGAACCATGAACGCCTACGCCAGCCGGCACGGCACTTGATGATGATGATGATTGCCGTGAGACGATTCTGTGTAGTCACGTCATTTTCTTCGCTTGTCCTAGCGTTTTGGTTCGGGGATTCTTTCATCATCATCATCATATATTTACGTACGTATTTAGGGAGGGGGAGGAGGGAGGAGGAGGAAGAAGAAACAAAAATATGACAGTTGGCAGCGCTGGAATGAGAGGAAGGCGTGTAGAAAATTTCATCTCAATCGGATGCTCCGTTCGCGAACGCATAAAGGACATACATATCCACACACATTGCCTTTTATATATAAGAAGATTAAGTATAATGCACTTTTGGATACACGTATAGATGCCGTTGAATTGAACAACTAAGAGGTGAACAGACAGGCTTTTGACAACATACCACTTTATGGACAGACACCTCAAAATTAGAGACAGTAGGCTAAGTAACCGCTAAGTATACAAAATTCAAGACTGGCGAATCAGCCATCTGCACAAGTGGATTGGCGCCGCAGGCAGTACATTATATACTCCAAGACTGCCCAAAATACGATACATCTAGGAACACTTTCTGGCCTAGAGAAACAACGGTGGAAGATGAATTCTATGAACCACTGAATGAACTAAATAAGACAGTGAAATTCGTACAAGAGACATTTGGAGATATAGACAAATTTAAAGCGAACAGAAGATGAAGAAGAAGAACATAAAGAAGAAGAAAAAGACCAAACACTTCCTGTACTGACCAGATGACCACAAGACACATACTAACTGGGCAATGTGTGGAACTGGGCGCACCAGTGTATGTTGGATTTGTGGACTATGAAACAGCCCTTGACACCACTGACAGGGAATCTCTTTGGGCATCGGTGAGACATTGTAGAATAGTAGCACCCAGTTTATGAAATTATCACATTACAATCATCACAATTAAGTATCTTGTCAGCTGGCCCGGACGATCATTCTTCTCCATATCTTGTTATCTCCATTAGCATGTATCAATTCGTGTGCTGACTTACTTCCGTACATGACACAAAACTGTCAGGAATTTTCTCTTGTTGTCTTCCTCTATTTCTTTTTCTTCAAAGCTTTCCAGTTGTCACAATATGTTCCTGTTTTTGTCTTCTCATAATCTTGCGTGACTGCATCTTTCTGATGTTTGTAATAACATTGTTCCATTGTTTCTTAGCCACCCTCAACATGTTTAGATTACTGATTTTGGCTGTCCATTGAATGTTGAACTTTCATTCGATAAAAACCACATCTCCAAAGCTTGTATGGAATTTGTTGTTGTTGTTTGTTTCGTTGTTGCTTGTTTAATAATTGTCCAGGATTCACAGTTGTTAAAACTATGAGTCCAGACACATTAACCAAGGACATTAGAAGGGACACAATAAGTGATACTACTTATGAAATATTTACTCGAGTTATACACCTTCATCAATCTAGTTATAGATTTCAAAGAATCATTCTTGTATCCTTATATTGATAATCAGGATCACCATCATGTTTCCTGCTCAAATGGCGCGGTGATTCATGTCACTCCACAAATCTTGGTTCTCGGTGTGTTGGATCAATTCTATTGATGCTATTTCTTAATGCCACAGTCACAGTCCATCCAGCATCTTTTCCCTCGGTCTGCCCCGGCTTCTACAACAACTGTTCTTTGCAGTCGTCGTGGATGTTCCCAACAACTCTCTTCTCATTACACGACCAAAGAACGCTGTTTGTCTGTCTCTTATACTTTCTTTATCCATTCGCAAAAGTAATAGAGATGGACACAGAAAGAATGGACAAGAACAAACCCAACGGGCGAGTCCTTGTGAGGATTAGTCATGTGATTGTGACAGTGTGTGTGTGTGTGTGTGGTTGGGGGGGGGGGGGGGGTGTTTTTACTATTTTTTGATATTTGTTTTGATATTTTACTTACCTGTTTCCTTATTATGGATACGTGTGTGGTTGAATACCGCGCGGATGCAATTAATGATATTAGAATCCACGACAGGGTTATGGTCTCTCATCCCATCTCGTTTCTCTTGTGACTCGCGGTATCGAAGAGAAGCATAAATAGTTGAAGAGTACCCGTGTGTGGTTATAAGAATTTAAATGTGCTTCAGCAAATTTCCCTCACTAAACGGACAACCTCAGTCGCCGGACCTTCATCCCACCCCGCTCAGGGCATTATCAGCATAGCCTCTAACGCGCCCGTTATTGCTGAAATAATGACGTTAAATCACAGATGGAAAGGGACTATAAAAGAGACATAACCCATTTTAACATATCAGTTATCAGTTATCAGTTATCAGTTGGGGTATCTTCGTTGCACTCCGGACATGTCCATAGGTGCTCAGATCCTCCCCCAGCATATGCATCAGCGTCCGGTGGCTAATAGTGCCAGTTCTGTGTTGGTTGACGAGGCGCTTTGTTTTCCCGATGTACCTTCTCGCGTCTGGCTGTGCCGATTCTTACTCCCAGGTCTTTCATCCTGGAAAGCGATGTGGAATCACTGGCGTCAAAATCCTCTGTTCTCGCCATATCTTTAAGGGCGTTAATGACATCGGCACGATCCATGGGCTGGCCATCTACAGGGGGTGCAGAGCCAGCCAATTTATCAGCTCGTTCATTTCCCTCGACTCCCGCATGTCCCGGGACGAAGATGAAGGTGACTTTGCGGACAACAGACTTCCGCAGCGACTCAGTCCACTGTCTACGTACAGATCCAGCTTCGACCTTCTGAATCATGCTCATTGAATCACTTAGTACACACACGTTGGTATAATGCTGTGATTCCAGCCATATGAAAGCCTGTGTAACTGCCATCACCTCCATCGTCATGCTGCTCGTGGTCATAGAGTGGGCACCACTGGATTCTTGAACGGTTCGGCCCGCTGAACGGGCTGTAAATGCCCACGCACTTCTCTGCTGCTTTACAACAGATCCATCTGTATAGATGAGCACTTCGGGGCTATCTGAGTGATCATAGATGAGCGCGTTAACCTCTGCATTGACAGCGGCAGGGTTCTGCTCTCTGCACCGTCTGTCGAGTGTGATAATGCAGGAGAAGGTACACTTAAAAGCTGGAGGCACCGGCACCCATTCCTTGCCGGGGTTGATACTGGTAAGACTGCAGACCTGTCCGACGACATCTTCCGCCCGACCCATCCATGATTTGCCCCTCTTTAGCCTGTCACCCTTTTCTCTGAATTCAGCGTCATGCAGAGGGTGCTGCTCATCTGCACTTATTTTTAAGTATGCACGAGCTCTCCAGATCTTGATC
>JACEFZ010008479.1:0-45911 GCA_014155875.1 Cepaea nemoralis
GTTTTTTTGTTTTTTTTGCTTGGGCCAAAAACCCCCCCCGGCCCCCCCAAACCCCCCTGTAGTCATATTTTACTTCAGAGAAAAACACAGCTTCTTTAAAATTTTAAACCCCCGGGCGAGCTGACCTTAGAACTCGGGCAGCTCTGCACTCACAACCTAAAAATTTGATGGAATCAGCTCTGACAGAATGATTGCGGTCATCTGTGCCGTGAAGCGAGATTCACAGAGCCTGCCAATTAGCAGAGTACTTCGAGAGACAAAGAAGACACAGCAATTTAATTCCATCACGAGTTTTCACATGATTATGCTGACCCATCTTGCTGGGTCGAGCGATCTCCATACAATAATCCTAATAACCGATTTTTTCTTGCGCAGTGATGTTCTATCGATTTAATCGGGATTATAGGAGCATTCTGGATATTCAAAAAAATCTCACAAAATTAAAGATAGTCAAATACAGATAAGTCGTTGGGGTGGGAAGTGTTAGGCCCTCACATATTCTAGGTCGGGGTATGTGGTGCTGGTAGCCAGGCCCCTTTCTTCGTCGTTTTTTCCCCCAGACTTTTCCCCAAAAAAATTTTAAATTTGGGCATTTTTGTGAGACTGAGTCGACACCAGTGATGTATTTATGGGACTAAATTAACACAGTTTCTGCTGAGGTTTGATCTCGGGCCACTGTCTTGGCAGGCAAGATACTAACCACTATGTCGACGCTGCTCCACGCGCTCAGTAGATAGATACAAGTTATTTTTCAAAAATTTTAAAAAAAAATTAAGCTTGCAAGAACAAACGTCATACATTCATTTTTTGTTGTGTTCAATTGTTATATAAACACGAATTTTTTGTGCCCCTACCTTTTTTCCCCCTATTTTGATTATTTGTCAATACTAGAGCGTCAGTACACTGTCACTTTGCCATCTTGACAGACGATAATTTGTTACGCTGTGCTTCAAAAAAAAGCACAATAACTACAGCCCAAAGCGGTAGAAGACCAAAGATGGAGTTATAACTTCCACAGCACAAAGCCGGGCTGAATTGTAGAACCATGTGTTGTCAATGCATCATGATCCCTCTCTCCCTGCCCAGTTTACTCCAGAGGAAAGTTATCACCAATACGTCTGGATATAGACAAGCTGCAGAAACTGCCGGATCAGTAAAGCAAAGCTCTGCAATGTCCGACTGTCCGAGCTTCGATCCTGGACCAGCTGCCAATCAAACTTAGTTCCAGGGCTGTACTGCCACGACAGTTAGTCTTTAGGTTGCATTTCCTCGCACCCGGATGGGTCTTGTACCCTTCAATCGTGCACATCAGCTCGTAACCCTTGGGACAATGTGGGGAGTCGAATTTGGTAAACGCCGCCCAACATTCAGTGCTAACAGAAAGCGGTACTACCTTCCTGTCGCACAGTAGCTCAGTCATATCTAACTAAGAAGAGTGTCAGTGGTTTTTTGGCCCTTATAACTATAGTCTGTCTCGAAAAGAATGCCTTCATTCATGATCAATTATATTGAAAACTGTCTTTACATCGTTATGTTTTTTTCCTGCCCTCTTATATCTACCCCCACCCAAGGAAATGTCTTTGATAGGTACGTTTCTTTGATGTACTGGTAAAAAACTAGTGATTTCTCGTAAAAAATTGTTTTACAGAAAGGGCCCAATGCCCCCGCCACTTCGGATGACAAACACAAGGCGTATCCAGATTCGTATGGGAGGGGGTGCAATGTTACTTGCTGAGAGGGAAACATGATTACCTTTTTTTGCACGACGAACTAGCTGGAATGTCTCTTAGTGGCTTCCTTTTTAACGGTCAAGATGTTGGTCCTTTTCATTGAAGTTTATAGAATGATTCGTATGTTCGTGAGTTGTCCCCTCTTTTGACAAGTTTTTCTTCTCACGTTTTTTTTATCCCACAATATGTCAGTTCCCACCGCAATATTACTCTTCGGTTGGTATTCAGTGCGTCTATAGCTTTTTGTTGTTTCAATGTCAGTTGTTTGTCACCGTTGAGGGCTTATGGAATTGAAAATTCGTCACTGTGGAATACAAGCGTTGCCATTAACAAGTTGTATTGTTTATGCCGATGCTGTCATGTTTAGGGCCTGCAATTCTTCTGAATAGGTGAGCAAATATCCCGTAGGTGTGAATGTGGATTAATGTCTGCGATCTGCTCAGACCTTAATCGGTGTCGGACGATTCCAGTACGGTAATGACTGCTATCGGTTACATAAAATTCAATCCATCCTTTCTCCAATATTCAAAACTTCAATCCATCCTTTCTCCAATAGTCAAAATTCAATCCATCCTTTCTCCAATAGTCATCTTCCTCTTTCAACACATGGTCCTCACATTTTTTTCCAGCAACTTTTATCAATTTTTAATAGCGCGGTCTGCGTTAGTATCTTGACGTCAGACAATTTGAATTGATTGATTGATTGATTGATTGATTTAGAAACCGACATCACAGCATTCGGGTCATTCCAATAAGCGCTCCGTCCCCATCCTCAGCAGCCACGAAGAGTTCCACCCAATAATTCCAGTAGGAACCTGATTATATGTTCCGTCTCGCCTTTCCTCTGAGCGTCGAGCCTCGCCAGATCCCCTCGTCACTCCTCGCTGCCTCATTCTTGCCAGACTATGGTGATCCATTTGCTCTTCCGAGGTGTACACGTGCTCCCACAAGCCGCAACCACGTCTGCCTTGTCATGCATCAATGCCGTAGGTTATTTTGTCTTCTCGGTACTACATTGTGATATGATGCATTGTCCATAATTAGACAAGACGGTCTATCTAGGGATAGAACACTGTATTCTCGAACCAATCGCTAAATATATTGCCATTCATCTCATTATGATAATCCCTATTGTCTGTATGCTTTGATACGAACACGAGTACGGCATTCTGTAGTAAAACCATTTTGAGTACTACCAGCATGGGCTTAACGAAACGCTGTCCTTTACTACTGGCACATATCGCGTTATCTTTTCCCTCCACTGATTGCCATTCCTTTTCACTTGGTGGTGCGCATTAATCCAGGGTTCTCCAAATAACTATGTCATAATTTTATTTGCGCATTTTCCCCTTTTTTCACGTAGTATCTGCTTCTCGTGCTCCTAAACCGGTTTCTCGCAAATTATATTTCTACCTCCTTGTACTTTCTAAACGTGACCCTTTTATAAAAGGGCCCACATTAATGACCACCTCTGAAGATATGCGACACCACTGAAAACTCCCCGTTTCACTTCTCAAGGCTCTTTTTGTAAGCCAATCCCGTGAAATTGTGAAAATTTACTATTGAAAGCTCATGTTTCCTCGTGAAGATGTAATACTTCTAATATTTTGCACTTCATCATGTCCCCTAAATTTTTACCGCATATAAACAAACTTTTAAATCTGCTGTACAATCTCCAGAACAAACATTTTGTTGTTGGGTTGGAATCATGATAAGGTTATATGCTAAATCTCATCATTTTCTCTCAGCTGGTTTCTGAGATATGAATTTTAATTGGGGCAGACAAAAGTAAATGGACTATGGGTGTATACGTCTGCCTAAGCTATTCTCGGCCCGATTTAATAAAGAGCGCTAACGTATCCCGTTCTAAGTGTATTTTTCAAAAACAAAAATATGTTCATGACATCCCCGGGCAAAATATACACAAGGTGTTTGAAACATTTCCCCGGGAAAGATTCGTTTAATTGTAATTAAAAATTTTGTTTTTAGAATTTAAATTTGGGTAAGATGGCGGTAGCTTTGACGACACAGTAATGCGTTTTAAAGTTTTCGTTTACTCTAAAACCGATGTACAGAGTAGGTGTACTGAACACGTAGCACCGCCGGAATTGAAATGTCCGGATCGAAAAACATACAAAGTGAAAATTTATGTTTTTTCGCTTAAGAGTAGCGTATAGACATTGACCTTTTTTTCAGAAACTTTTTAGTGTTGCCGCGAGAAAAAAACCGCAAGATGTTTATGGCACAATCCTTTGCAGAGTTGTTGTCGGTTTTTTGGGGCGCTAATACCATTGCAAGAGTGCAGCCCAAAGACGTTTCATAGCACAGGCTCCAGGATTGTGTCCACCAGCTCTAATGAACGTTGACAAAAATGTATAATTATCGAAGGAAAATATGTTGATGAAAAATAGTGTAAACTTGATTTTTACACAAAAAACAAATACATGTAATATTTGTTCATACCCTTTCAGAACAAGAAGTTCAGTAACAAAAGTATCTAAATACTACTGTATTGTTAACACAGTATCGTTCTTTTTTTTCTTTATTTTTTCTTTCTTTATTTTTTTTTTTCTTTCATCTTCTTTTTTCTTCTTATTGCTTGCTAGCTTTCTATATTTCTTACTTACTTGCTATCTTTTTTTCTTTCTTTCTTTCCTTCTTTCTTGCTTGCTTGCTTGTTTTCTATCTTTCTTTTTTTCTTACTTGCTAGCTTTATATCTTTCTTCTTTCTTTCTTGCTTGTTTTCTTCCTTTCCGGTGATATTGTTATATCTTTCAGCTTCATATTTATAAGATCGTTTTAGACATAGTTTTGTGCAAATATACATGGTCTTTAAAGTACTTTTATTATACCTTCGTAAGTACTTAAAGTTTCGACACTGAAAAAAAAAAAACCCAAAAAAAACAAACAAGGAAAAGGGAAAATAATGACCCCTGCTAGACGATGGGACAGTGCACGTCGGAAAAAACTAACTGAAGCCGCCCCCTTTTGTAAATGCCTGGCGATACGAGCAGTAACATGAGCCTTATGGACGGGGTACCCCGAAATTTTACAGAAATGTGCGTCAATTACTGACGTCTCCTCTGAAGACTTTCTTTCCCACAATGTGACGTACTTTCAAAAGGGAAATTCGCGTGCACAACGAAGAATATTCATTTTTTAAAAAACTTATTTTTTCCATGCGAACATGTATACATTTTATAATATCACTTCATCTCTGAACCGAAAATTTATATACCGCATATAAAAAAAAATTGAGATCTGCTGTACAATTTTGAACAAATTTTGTGGGTTTATAATAAATGATAAAGTTATATGCTAAATCTCATCATTTTCCCTCAGTTGGTTACTGAATTATGTGTTGTTTTTTTGTTTTTTTTTTTTTACGGGAGAAACACTTGTGAACGCACTATAGTAATTTGCTCTCAAATGGTCTGAATAGGCCTTCAAACTCTCGACCACTATGCCGGGGAACTGTGAAACTAGGTTCACTAACCACCAAGCGATAGACACAGACTACCACATTTATATCAGAAAAATATAAATAAAAGCTGTCCAGTTTGAAAACAGATACAATTTATTGCCTGGCATTTTTTGCTGCATCATGTAAGGCGCATACTGCAGAATTATTTATCATATGAAGTGAATAGAAAATCATATTTTGGCTGAAATAATAACATTCACAGTCTCTGATAATGATCAAATGTAGGGGCAATACAATAATCGCAAAGTTAATATGAAATCTTGCTGTCGGCATAACCCAGGTTTAAGATGCCTTATTGCTCTGGACTCGATGTAATTGATGTGTGTGTGCGTTGAATGCAGTATACGAAACGAACGCACTTTCTTTCCGGTTTATTCGGTCTCTAGTCAGATATCGCAGTACTTGTCTGTGTTCTTTTATATTCGCTCCTGCCTTTACATTCATATTTGGCAATTCATCCTTCTTTCTTCTAGAGCTGATGCCATGACAGTTTCAACGATGATGTCATGGTCTCTTTTCAGGCCATGCCCAGTGTACGAATTTCATCGTCTGTCTGCTGTTATTGTGCTTATGTCCACTCCATTGCCCAAACTAAACACATCTTTGCTGCTCATAAATCTTCTTGAGACACATTTGAGAACCTTCATTCGTTGTGTGTGGAAACAAAATCATTATAGGAAAGACATTCAAAGAGTTATGAAAAGATATATATGTGAGGTATGGGAATATATATATTGACATTTCTTGGTTCATCACAGTACATGAATTACATTGACTGATTACCTCAAGTGTTGTCACACGGTCTGATTCTATCAATAAGAACATGACAACTGCTGATTCTCTCTCAGTGGCTGATCAATATTTACTGAGATCGCCCGTGTCTCATTAACAATTACTGCGTTTCTGGCTGTGTGGAGCTGCTCAAACCGGCACGACGTTGTCCTGGCTGTATACTTCTATTGGTTAGCGTGATCTCATGCCAGATGTGTCATTAGACATGCCAATGTAACGTCTTGCTGCTCCGTTGCTGCTCACTAACAGATGTCGTGTTGGAAACTGAAATATATCACGGTTTGAAATCAATATCTAAGAATGCTCTAGAAATGTGCATAAATAAAAGAATCAGGTGGATTTCGTGGGAAGATAACGTAACTAACACAAACAGAAGTTCTAAATAAAAATAACTTCGGAATGAAAATAAATTTGCTACACGAAGATCAAAATAGGCATAGAAGATAATATGGTCACTTGAAAAGGCTGTTGAGATGTATAATGAAAGAGATGATCAATGGTGACTGTAATAGGGGAGTGCAATTTTTTAAGCGGCTGGCCGAGTGGTTTTCAAATCCTCGGTAAGATGTGGATTTTTTTTTTCTGTAGGGGGTAAAAAGAAAACAATAACGTGCACAGTTCGCCTCGACTGCAGTAGCCAGTAGGCCTTAATTCCTCAGGCTCAATGACCCCCTCTCTCACCCTGCCCCCCCCCCCCCCCCCCCGTCCTACATCGAAGGTACTATATAGGTGTCACAAAATGAAACCGTGTGTTTATCCGGTTGATTTATTACAGAGGATTTTCGGATTAAGCGGACGATCGACCAGCGACATCTATTTGTACTAACAGAGTAAACACAGTTGTACAGGTTACATCGTGTCAGCCCATAAACACATTTGGTGGTGAGGGAGAAGGATATGGAATGGTGCCGGTTGTCATCTATACTGCCGGACATCAGACGGAAATGGCTGCTGGGATTGTCACCACGGAACAGAAGAGTGACAAGTTGTCAACATTTGAATGCAGATGGAAGCCGTGAGATCACAGGGGCAGATGTAAAACGGAAGTACCTAGTACGGAAAACAGTGCATCTGTCAATTCTTGGTTTCCGGCACATCAAGATGATTGGCAGCTTGGTATCGAAACTCTTTGTTGGGAGTTTACAGAAACTAGCTGGCTTGTTTGAGAATCTAGGCAATTACTGACAACTTTGACAGGATTTAAGCCAGGAAAATAGTTCTTGACAGGGATGATTTGCCACTGTGCCACCTGTGTGGGGAGTAAAGGATAACGTCACGTGGACAACGTTGGTAGTTTGCCATATAAACTCGAGTTGAGATCAACTAGGGTGGACTTGAATAATGCTCTAGACAGAGTGCAGGGCACTGCAGTGCCAGTGGAAATAATATCTACCGTGTGTTAATTAGTGACTTAATTTTGCACGTGCCTATATGGCAGATGTAGATATGATTTATAGGACTGCAGTAGTGCCATTTAAGGTATAACTTATTATAATATATTCGTTATAATTACTTTAGGCAGTAGCCTTGTTAAACTATAGTGTGATGATTAGCACTGTTAGTGGAAACTAGCTAGAGTAGTGAAGTGATACTTGGCTCTGTTAGCTAGAATAGATTAGTGAAGTGTTGATAAGCTTTACTAGTTGAGTAATGAGGGGTAATTGGGATCTTCCGTAGGTGTCCCTGGTGGGCGGGGTTCCGCATTCTGTTTGCTGATATTATTTCTTTGTCATAGCCTGATTCGACTCTAGGTGGGTAGCTAATCTGCTCTATGACTAAGTCTAGTTAGCTAAAGATCATTAAGCAAGGTGATAGGCTTACACTCAGCCGAAGGGATCAGTGACTAGTACTATCACCAGATGTGTTGTTTCTATCCTAGGTTCCCTACCAGATCCAAGGAAACTCTACAAGTTTTGGGAAAGAATTAAAAAACCCATTCTGAAGAACACCAGTTCAAGAGTCAATAAAGTTGCATACAGAAACGTAACTTACGCTAGAAGGAAATTGATTCATCAAAGAGAATGATGCATACTGATGCACCACACAGCATCAGACAGTAGTAACGAACCGAGAACCGGCTAAGAGTACCTAGTGTTAGTACAGTAACAATTAACATTAGTAATTAGCACTTATGGACTGAATGGTTCGATGTGCAACGAGGATGATCTGTCGACTAACTAACTAACTAACTAACTGCGTACACACTGCAAAAGACTTGTGCAGTTTGTTTAGGAACATTAGGAACGGACATTGTGTAGAGTGCAACCAGTCCCTGATTAACTCTTAATACCACCGGTGTCTATTTCGGATGTTCATGAAATTGGATTACCAGAGGTCTACAGAGGCAAAGCATTATCCGGCAAGATGGTTCCGGCAACGGGTGAGACGTACTTGTTCTGACGTAACGTGCTGTGGTCTATCTTTGCTGTGATCAGCTGACTGAGTTGATGTCTGAGAGACAGAGTCTACACACTTTATAGAACACGTCACACATTTTCTTCGCATACACGTCTCATACACGTTACACTTTTATTTTAATAAATTAATCTTTATTAATTTCTAGAAGCAAGAGTTGTTGAGTATGTTGCGTTGGGGAAGTATGAGAAGGGGGCATAGTACGACAGTGTGAGAGTGATAGGAAAAGGTGTCCATAGGCTGATGGAGTGTGTTGGACGGAAGCTGGTGGATTCTCCAGAATATTGAGGGGAAAAAAATAATATTATAATGTGGGTGTCGGATCTCCTCACTCCAGGGACGACACTTTAAAGGAGGACACGACATTATTGGGGGCTCGTAAACGTGATCTTGGGACAGCAGGATCTCTCGTAAACGTGATCTTTGGACAGCGGGATCTCTCGTAAACGGAATCCTTGGACAGCGGGATCTCCCGTAAACGGAATCCTTGGACAGCGAGATCTCCTGCAAGCAGGAACCTTTGACAGTGGGATCTTCTGACAACGGGGTCTTTTGACACGGGATCCTTAGTTATAAGAGGGAGATATCATTTTGGGAGAATCCAGCTAGAGTGAATGTGGATAGGGTTAGGTAATATCTTACCTGTTCACACTTCACACGTCTGCATAGGTCTGTGGTCCTGATTCTACTCTTGTCACTGCGTGAATGTGCTGTGTGTGTAATATCTAGATTTATAGTACTTGTTCATATATCTGTATAGTAATTTGCAGTTATATTGTACTAGACCTGCTAGCTTACCTCTCTGTATTATGGCCACCCCTAAACTTAGCACGTTAGAATTAAAGGCAAGGGGGAAGAAATGGGATTGGCTGGGTCTTCTCTAACGGATTACATACAGGAAGTGGAGAGAGAGTATCGTCAAGCGGAACGGGAAGAGCGAAAGGCCGAGCTGGAATTGAGAAGGGGAGCTGAGCAAGCAGCTAGGAAATTTGAAGCTGAGCAAGCAGCTAGGAAATTAGAAGCTGAACAGGAAGCACAGAAAAGGGAGCACGAGTATCGGATGAGGGAACTCGAGTTGAAGAGTCAATCTAATGGAGAAACTGAGGGAGCAGTTGGAGGTTCCTCCATCCCAGGATCAACACCAGTAGGTGGACATGGGTACCATGCTATGAAGTTTCCTTTAGCGGTCTACGAGGAGGACAAAGAGAAGATTGACCATACCTTCAACGCTTCGAGGCTATGTCAGTTGCTATGGGTCTGGAGCGTAACAAATGGAATCTTAAGCTATCCCAGGGATTACGCGGGACGGGATACGAGGTTTATACTCGCCTGCCACCAGGACATGAGAACAATTATGATGAGTTAAAGACGGCTCTGCTGAAACGATTCGAGGTTACGTCACATACCTACCGGAAAAAATTTCGAGCAGCGAAACGAGAACCGGGAGAGTTGTTTGCCGCCTACAGTTTGCGTCTTAAATCTTATCTCCATAAGTGGATGGATTTGGCGGGGTTCGCACATGACTATGAGAGTCTGGAAGAGCTCATGGTGGTCGACCAGCTGAAGAAGCAAATGTCTAAACCTCTCAGGACGTTCCTGGGAGAACAAGGAGCGGAACGTATTGACCTCGTGAATAAATTAGCAGAACGGTTCGTCGAGGTACATGGGGAGGCAGGGGAAAACCTTTCCATCAACACCAAAAGTCAAGAGAAACATGACAAGAAGAAAGCCAAAAACTCAGGAACAAAAAAGTGGGAACCTTATGGGCAAAAATCAGAGGATAGTTCAGAGAAGAAGAAGGAGGGAAGCAAGAGCACTTCAAGCTCTACACCTAAACGACCGTGGTCGGAGAAGTGGTGTTCAATTTGTAAGTCACCCTCTCACAATACGAGGGACTGCAAATCGAAGGCTAAGAACCCTCACTTTGCAGCATGTCAAGTGACTTCCAAGGAGGTTGTCACGGAAAATGTCAAGGTCAACAAGGAAGCTCGCCACCAGGAGAGCTCATTCAAGTCCGACAATAGAAAATCTAGGACAGGGAAATGGTGCAACCAATGTCAGTCAAACACGCACAATGCTATTGACTGCAGGGAAAAGTCAGGAGACACTCAATTCGTCGTGTGCTCAGGGAACCTAAGGTGGAGCCCACCGAACAGGTCGAGGCCGAGGAAGAGACTCCAGACCAGGAAAAACCACCTGTAGTGGAATTGGTAGAGGTTAACGGTCGTCAAGTGGAGTGTTTATACGACACAGGACTGGACGGGGAGGCCGTGATTTCTGCGGATCTAGTACATCCAGAACAATTCACAGGTGAAACCTTGGATATACAGCCTGCACAGAAGAGTGCTGTAGTCATGAAGTTGCCCATTGCTAATGTGGAGATTCGGTCACGGTACGTCACCGGCACCATCAAGGCCGCTGTATTGACCGATCCCATTTTTCCAGTCATCTAGGTTGCCGGTATGTCTTTCTGGGAATGCCCAGGGAGCCAATTCATATGGGAGCAATGCAGACTCGCTCTCAGACGAAAACGGAAGAGGCAGACGCAATTGTGACTAACCCAATGCCGGGGAGCTACGAACTGCCCAGAGTGAGGATGATACTTTACGTCCTTGCTACAAAAAGCTGCAGAAAAGTGCTGATCCACCAGGACGGGGGCAGTACTACATGAAGAATAGGATACTCTACAGGAGAGCAGGAAGGGGAGACAACCTATACGGTCAGTTGGTCGTCCCGAAAGCTCATCGGTCCCAGATTCTTCATATGGGGCATACCATCTCCTTTAGTGGACACATGGGTATTGCCGCCACCATGCAGCGGATTTCCTGCCACTACTATTGGCCGGGAATGACAGATGATGTGCGTCGGTATGTGAAGTCATGCCCTGAGTGCCAGAGGGTGGCACCGAAACACTGGACAGCACCGGTGGTGTTGGGTGAGATGCCCATCATGAACTCTCCTTTCGAGAGGGTAGCCATCGATATCGTGGGTCCACTTCCCAGGACTAGGAAGAGAATATACTCACAATGGTGGATTGCTGTACAATGTGGGGTGAGGCTATACCGTTGACCACGATTGACTCGAAAAGAGTGAGGGACGCACTGATGGAGGCCTTTACCAGATTAGGCTTTCCGGATCAAATTCTGACGGACAATGGATCTCAGTTTTGTGGAAAACTCATGGAGGAGGTATTTAGGGTGTTTCACTCTAACCACATACATACCAGCCCTTACCACCCTCAAGCCAATGGACAAGTAGAGCGTTTCAACGGCACGTTGATGACAATGCTCAGGAAACTAGCGCAGGAAAAACCTGATAGGTGGGATGAATATATCCAGCAGCACTCTTTGCCTATCGGGAAGTTCCTCATGGCTCAACAGGACTACCACCCGCTACGTTGCTGTTTGGTCGTCCAATCAAAGGACCGTTGGAAGCCATGTTGAGGAGTTGGACTGAAGAGGGGACGTCAGAAGAAGTGATCTCATCCTATCAATACGTGGAGGAACTGAAAGAAAAAACTCCACAAGGGATGGACTCTGGCAAATCAAACTTGAAAAAAGGCCAGGAAAAGACATGCGGCTTACTACAACCGTAGGTCTAAAGAAAGATCTCTAGAGGTAGGAGATAAAGTCTTGGTTGTTACTCCCAACGGGAAACAACAAACTGGAGATAGGTTGGCAAGGACCATTTCCCGTGGAAAGGGTGATATCCAGAACCAACTATCAAATCCGGATCCGGGGAAAGTCGAAGATTTTCCATATCAATATCTTGCGGAAATACGAAGAGAGACCCGGAGACAAGGCAGCTCACCTCAAGGCAATGGCTGTTGCAGTGGAGACAGAAGTGGGAACCAGCGAGGGCAGGGAATATCCCTTGGTACACCAGGAAACCTATAGGGATGTACAAGTGAACCCTGATCTGACCTCACAAGAGAGGGAAAAGATAACCCAGGTTCTCAAGTCTCATAAGGAGATACTGACTGATAAACCAGGACGAACGAGGTTGGTGGAGTTTGAGATGACTTTGACCACACAGGAGCCGGTTCGTCAGAAGGTTTACCCAGTGCCATTCTCTAAAGAAAAGGCCCTGGAGGAGGAAATGAAAAAAACTGCTGGAGGATGACGTGATTGCACCATCCACATCCCCATACAATGCGGGGGTAGTTTTGTTACGCAAACCAAGTGGAGAACACAGGTTGTGTATAGATTACCGACTGCTGAACAGTCATACACAGTTTCAGGTGGAACCTTTGCCGAATCCAACTCAGTTATTCGCTAGGCTCCATAAGGCTCGGTACTTTCAAAGGTGGATCTGAGTCGGGGGTACTATCAGATACCAGTCAAAACCGGAGATTCGACCACTGTTAGCTTTCAGTACACCCAGTGGACACTACGAATTCAAGGTCATGCCCTTTGGACTCAGCAATGCACCTAGTGTGTTTACACGCATGATGAGGACTTTACTAGATCCGTTACAGGATCCGTCCATCATCTCATTCATGGATGATATTCTGATTTCCAGTGACAGCTTGGATGACCACTTACAATCCTTGGAGAGAGTGTTTAATAGACTCAAGGAAGCAGGGCTTACTGCTCGTCCAACCAAGTGCATGATTGGTTACCAAACTCTGGAATTTCTAGTCACACCATCACTCCAGGGACACATTGTTCCAGAAGAGAAGAACCTGGAGAAAATCAGAAATGCACCAAGGCCAAAAACGAAGAAGGATGTGCGATCTTTTCTCTCGTTGTGTGGGTTCTACCACAAATTTATCCCACATTTCACTGAACTGGGAGCTCCGTTGACGGAAACCTTGAAAAAGGGATTCCCGGACCAAATCATTTGGACACCAGAATGTGAGAATGCCTATAGTCAGTTAAAGGAGGCCTGGTCAGCAAACCTGTATTACAGCTCCCTGACCTTTCCAAACCATTTGTGTTGAGAACGGATGCAAGTGCGATTGGAATTGGAGCCGCTTTGTTACAGGAAGGAAAAGACGATGCTTCGGTTTTGAAACCTGTGGCATACGCAAGTAAGAAACTTCTACAGGCGGAGAGGAATTATTCAACCGTCGAGAGAGAATGCTTGTCCCTCGTATGGGCAGTGCAAAAATTGCAGCCATATTTGTATGGAGTTAAGTTTCGGGTCCAGTCAGATCATCAGCCCCTGATGTTCCTGGCTACTTCTCAGAAGCTCAACGCACGTTTGATGCGGTGGTCGTTGTTTACTTCAACCGTATAATTTCACAGTAGAGTACATTCCTGGGAAGGAAAATGTTGGAGCGGATTTCTTGTCAAAACACCCAGCTCCTGAAGAAGAAGAATGAATCATCTGGATTAAACTCACGGTGGAGAAGAGTGAGATGGACTACTCTCTTAGGAGGGGGCCTATGTCACAAAATGAAACCGTGTGTTTATCCGGTTGATTATTACAGAGGATTTTCGGATTAAGCGGACGATCGACCAGCGACATCTATTTGTACTAACAGAGTAAACACAGTTGTACAGGTTACATCGTGTCAGCCCATAAACACATTTGGTGGTGAGGGAGAAGGATATGGAATGGTGCCGTTTGTCATCTATACTGCCGGACATCAGACGGAAATGGCTGCTGGGATTGTCACCACGGAACAGAAGAGTGACAAGTTTGTCAACATTTGAATGCAGATGGAAGCCGTGAGATCACAGGGGCAGATGTAAAACGGAAGTACCTAGTACGGAAAACAGTGCATCTGTCAATTCTTGGGTTCCGGAACATCAAGATGATGGCAGCTTGGTATCGAAACTCTTTGTTGGGAGTTTACAGAAACTAGCTGGCTTGTTTTGAGAATCTAGGCAATTACTGACAACTTTGACAGGATTTAAGCCAGGAAAATAGTTCTTGACAGGGGATGATTTGCCACTGTGCCACCTGTGTGGGGGAGTAAAGGATAACGTCACGTGGACAACTTTGGTAGTTTGCCATATAAACTCGAGTTGAGATCAACTAGGGTGGACTTGAATAATGCTCTAGACAGAGTGCAGGGCACTGCAGTGCCAGTGGAAATAATATCTACCGTGTGTTAATTAGTGACTTAATTTTGCACGTGCCTATATGGCAGATGTAGATATGATTTATAGGACTGCAGTAGTGCCATTTAAGGTATAACTTATTATAATATATTCGTTATAATTACTTTAGGCAGTAGCCTTGTTAAACTATAGTGTGATGATTAGCACTGTTAGTGGAAACTAGCTAGAGTAGTGAAGTGATACTTGGCTCTGTTAGCTAGAATAGATTAGTGAAGTGTTGATAAGCTTTACTAGTTGAGTAATGAGGGGTAATTGGGATCTTCCCGTAGGTGTCCCTGGTGGGCGGGGTTCCGCATTCTGTTTGCTGATATTTTTTCTTTGTCATAGCCTGATTCGACTCTAGGTGGGTAGCTAATCTGCTCTATGACTAAGTCTAGTTAGCTAAAGATCATTAAGCAAGGTGATAGGCTTACACTCAGCCGAAGGGATCAGTGACTAGTACTATCACCAGATGTGTTGTTTCTATCCTAGGTTCCCTACCAGATCCAAGGAAACTCTACAAGTTTTGGGAAAGAATTAAAAAACCCATTCTGAAGAACACCAGTTCAAGAGTCAATAAAGTTGCATACAGAAACGTAACTTACGCTAGAAGGAAATTGATTCATCAAAGAGAATGATGCATACTGATGCACCACACAGCATCAGACAGTAGTAACGAACCGAGAACCGGCTAAGAGTACCTAGTGTTAGTACAGTAACAATTAACATTAGTAATTAGCACTTATGGACTGAATGGTTCGATGTGCAACGAGGATGATCTGTCGACTAACTAACTAACTAACTAACTGCGTACACACTGCAAAAGACTTGTGCAGTTTGTTTAGGAACATTAGGAACGGACATTGTGTAGAGTGCAACCGGTCCCTGATTAACTCTTAATACCACCGGTGTCTATTTCGGATGTTCATGAAATTGGATTACCAGAGGTCTACAGAGGCAAAGCATTATCCGGCAAGATGGTTCCGGCAACGGGTGAGACGTACTTGTTCTGACGTAACGTGCTGTGGTCTATCTTTTGCTGTGATCAGCTGACTGAGTTGATGTCTGAGAGACAGAGTCTACACACTTTATAGAACACGTCACACATTTTCTTCGCATACACGTCTCATACACGTTACACTTTTATTTTAATAAATTAATCTTTATTAATTTCTAGAAGCAAGAGTTGTTGAGTATGTTGCGTTGGGGAAGTATGAGAAGGGGGCATAGTACGACAGTGTGAGAGTGATAGGAAAAGGTGTCCATAGGCTGATGGAGTGTGTTGGACGGAAGCTGGTGGATTCTCCAGAATATTGAGGGGGAAAAAAAATAATATTATAATGTGGGTGTCGGATCTCCTCACTCCAGGGACGACACTTTAAAGGAGGACACGACAATAGGCAATACATGACAATTTTACAGTATTGGTTTTATGCTTTAAGATTTGAAGCAGTCTCCTTGCTTTGATTTTTACAGTGGTATGAGCTACAGTTAAAGATTTGCTATAGTTGACTGCAACGTCCTGTAAAGGATATGTACCTATGTAAATTAGCCCATGATTCAACACAGTATGTTCAGAATGGTTGTCCAGAATGGTTAAGGCTAGGCGTGGGCGAATTACTGTTACCTCCACAGGCATGTCATGGTCAAAAGATCATGTATATTTCAACTTGAAGGATTTATCTAGTTAATTTCACGTAAGTTGTGTGATTTCTGCAGTATGTACCTGACGAGATGCAGCGAAATATGCCAGGCAATAAATCGTGCAATCTATTGTTTGTGTCTTCGTTATTCAAATTCACTACGGGAAAACATTGTTTTGAATGGTCAAAAGACTCCAACGCAAACTTCAGAGAGAGCAGTTCAGTATGTAGATTGTTCTAGAATAAGCCACACTTTGTAAAATCACGGGCTAAGCAAGACACCTGTGTGGCAATTGTCATGTCATGCCATATAGAGTTATTCTGTCTGTAGATTGGTGTAAAAATGTATAAGCACGGGCTAAATAAGCCACTCGTGTGGCAACTGTCATGCCATCCCATACAGTGTTATTCAGTCTGTAGATCGGTATAAGAGTCTGGGGCTCCGTAGTAAAGAGGTCACGGGAGCAATTCGTAATCCTGCATACTGAGTTCGAAATACAGCTGCGGTCGATATAGCAACAGACCGTCTTGTGTTGGTTTTCATACAACGGTGTAAGTGTTGGTCGCCCAGATAGCAATGGTAAACTACTGAACATAAACTTGCAATAAAATCACAAACATACAAACTATGCTGTGGTTGGATGCGCCGTCATGTAAAGGATATGCAACTAAGTATAATGTTCAACTTTCATTAGCGTCTTCTAGGCAATCGTTATTTGTTACTCTCGTCCCCCGTGTGATCACGCCGCCTGCCTCACCAAATGTTGTGGGTTTGTTTCCGGTCTTCGCCATGAAGATGACGAGTGCGATTGTTTGGTAGTCTCTGAAGCTACGGAGTTGATGTTCTGTACGACTCTATCGACAGGCTTTTCTGCGGAAAGAAACCTAGCCAACCCATATACAACCAGGTGGAATAAAGTTAAGCCTCTCGCATTTAAACCACCGCCCGTCCCTTTTTAACTGATTGAGTGCCATGGGATGATTAATTGTCTTCGGCGACTTCCCGTGTCTGCCAATGGCGTATATACAGTAGTTTTCCCCTGTGCAATCTCTTTTACTTTGACTCGTCTGCTGCCATATTAACAACTTTAAAGTCATAACTGTTACAAACCCCTGCTTCCCATTGTCCGCCATTCAAAGTGTAACAAACCCGTGCCTTCCATTTCCGCCATCCAATCTGTGACAAACGCCTACTTCCCATTTTCCGCCATCCACATTGTGACAAACCCATACTTCCAATTTTCCGCCATCTAAATTGTGACAAACCCCAACTTCCCATTTTCCTTCATCCACACGGTGACAAACCCATACTTATAATTTTTCCGCCATGTATTTTTGTTTGGTCCAAACCTTGTTTTGTTTTGGCACTGAATCTGTTTTACAATATTTAGCTGCTCTGGCCCTCCAGTGTCTTCGCCAGTATATTTTTGCCTTAAATCTCTTCCTGATATTGCTGGCCCACATCCCATGTTTCACTACCACACGACATAACATTGCAATACTCTATTTCTGACATTCAGCGAAAGTGAATTATTACATTAGATACTTTTCATCATCAGAAATGCAGCTTTTGCTTTGTCTATTCTCCTCTTAGTGTGTGACACACATCTTTCATCTAATCTTATGATTGCCCACATATATTTGAATTTATTCATTCAGTATTAGTGAAATTCCTATAAAGTTTTTCTTGCGAAATATTCGTGCTGATTTTCTTGTGAATAACACAATATGAGATTTCGTCTACGTAGTATGCAATATGATTATGTGTGCTTTAAGATCCCGAGTTTGCCATAATTTTGGTATATTCAGTAAACGCGAATGCACAAGATCAGTAAATATAACATGAAGTACAACAACAGGTATTGATCGAACAATACCTGCAAAGGTTTCCTCACGAAAAAAATATGCTGTGTTCATATTTGTTGATTTTCCAAGATCAATAGCATACCAATTATTGCACTTCCTGTTTCCATTTTGAGTTTTCCTGAATACTTCACGAACAGTCACTTTGGATGTTTACTCTTAAGGGGCAAGAGTAGTTTCCCATGTTTAACTCGGGATTGTTCATTGAGTATTTTAATTTCCCTCTACTGTCGGGGTTTGATAGCCGGGATGATAGGCCTATACTGTGAAGCATATGTCCCCTCCAGAACTATATCAGATATTCACGATATTCGTGGTTACAGAAGGAAAACATGGAGGATATAAGTGGGGTGGGGGTCAGCGTGGCCGAATGATAAGAGCGCTGCTTCTTAAACATCGGGTACAGATTTCGAGGTAGCAGGTTCAACCTATACACCTGCAAGGTGGACATGTTGACTTCTCGTCCTTGATTTAGGGACGTAAATTACAAGTACTTCTGAAGTTGGAGTGGGTTCGCATAATAACGTGGGAGGATTAAACCAGTAATATATCTAGAAAGAAGTTAATTGACAACGAGAACTGCTTGATCGAATCAGTAGAAAACAGTCGACCTTCTTATGGGTGTGTCTTGAGAATGGGGGAAATCTGGAATCATCATCATCATGTGCCATGCCGAAGTTTCCCATCTCACACGATCACCAGAGTCGAGGATCAGCTCAGTGTTCTTGTCTCGACCATGCCACGTGGCCAAGCCATCCAGGTGCTTACTTCTCTGCCCTCCCATTGTTCTCTTCCCCTAGATCTTGCCAGTTGTCACCATGTTCTCTAATGTATTTTCTTCTCATAACAAGATCAACAAAACACAACAAAAAACGGAGTGCGTGATGACAGTGGAAAAAATTGTGGGTAGGAGTAGAGGTGTCGGGATATTGAGAGAGAAGATGCTGGAGAGTGTGGGGGAGATTGAGAGAGAAGATGCTGGAGTGTGTAGGGGAGATTGAGAGAGAAGAAGCTGGACTGTGTGGAGGAGATTGAGAGAGAAGGTGCACGAAACAGAAGGCTGCTGACAGACATCAACAATTGAACACCAACGCTAAACATCAGAGGCTATAAGAAGAAGAGGAGGAGGACAGCAGCAACGTCGACGGTGAAAAAGACGAAGAAGAAGACAGAGGAGGAGAAACATTGTTGTTAAAAGTTACCAACTTCAAATATTGGATTTTCGGTCACAAACACTTTGAAGTGTCGGCCCCCCAAAATATTCCAATTCCAATTCCTATTTGTTTTTTTTAAATGCCAAATTCGGTCTCGTCTAACCTGCCTCCTCAGCGGTGGTTATTGTTGAGATCCGTGGTTGTGTGGACTGTTAGTCCTAATTCATACTGGTTTTATTGGTTCCGCTCCTAATTCATACTGGTTTTATTGGTTCCGCTCTGTTCGTCGGATACAGTTATTTTCTTTCTGTCTTATGCTGGTCCTGAGAAAGACCGGTCCTTGGTCGGGCCTACTAGGTTCCGTAGTCTTTCGTTTGTTGGTTTCTTTCTCTACTAGCACTACTATGTGCTTGTTGTTTCTTGTGTTGTCCTCGCCGGAGCTGGTCCCGGTCATGTTCAGTCCTTATAAGAACTCGATGTAGGCAAAGGCGGAGAGTTCAAGTGTAGTCTCAAGTTGTCCCCCCGGTCAGCTGCCCGTATTCCTCTAGGTTCGCTTTCTGGTTTTCATCATCGATGTATGGGCTGGTGCCACAACAAGATGACCCGATCTCCCTATCAGCCCCGTTCAGGTGCCCTTCCGACAATCCTGCCACTCCCCTCGCCACACTTAACTGTCCCTTTCAGGACAGCCAAGTTTTTTTTTTTTTAAAACAAACATATATATATATATATATATATATATATATATATATGTTGTTTTAAAAAAAAAAAAACTTGGCTGTCCTGAAAGGGACAGTTAAGTGTGGCGAGGGGAGTGGCAGGATTGTCGGAAGGGCACCTGAACGGGGCTGATAGGGAGATCGGGTCATCTTGTTGTGGCACCAGCCCATACATCGATGATGAAAACCAGAAAGCGAACCTAGAGGAATACGGGCAGCTGACCGGGGGGACAACTTGAGACTACACTTGAACTCTCCGCCTTTGCCTACATCGAGTTCTTATAAGGACTGAACATGACCGGGACCAGCTCCGGCGAGGACAACACAAGAAACAACAAGCACATAGTAGTGCTAGTAGAGAAAGAAACCAACAAACGAAAGACTACGGAACCTAGTAGGCCGACCAAGGACCGGTCTTTCTCAGGACCAGCATAAGACAGAAAGAAAATAACTGTATCCGACGAACAGAGCGGAACCAATAAAACCAGTATGAATTAGGAGCGGAACCAATAAAACCAGTATGAATTAGGACTAACAGTCCACACAACCACGGATCTCAACAATAACCACCGCTGAGGAGGCAGGTTAGACGAGACCGAATTTGGCATTAAAAAAACAAATAGGAATTGGAATTGGAATATTTTGGGGGGCCGACACTTCAAAGTGTTTGTGACCGAAAATCCAATATTTGAAGTGGTAACTTTTAACAACAATGTTTCTCCTCCTCTGTCTTCTTCTTCGTCTTTTTCACCGTCGACGTTGCTGCTGTCCTCCTCCTCTTCTTCTTATAGCCTCTGATGTTTAGCGTTGGTGTTCAATTGTTGATGTCTGTCAGCAGCCTTCTGTTTCGTGCACCTTCTCTCTCAATCTCCTCCACACAGTCCAGCTTCTTCTCTCTCAATCTCCCCTACACACTCCAGCATCTTCTCTCTCATCTCCCCCACACTCTCCAGCATCTTCTCTCTCAATATCCGACACCTCTACTCCTACCCACAATTTTTTCCACTGTCATCACGCACTCCGTTTTTTGTTGTGTTTTGTTGATCTTGTTATGAGAAGAAAATACATTAGAGAACATGGTGACAACTGGCAAGATCTAGGGGAAGAGAACAATGGGAGGGCAGAGAAGTAAGCACCTGGATGGCTTGGCCACGTGGCATGGTCGAGACAAGAACACTGAGCTGATCTCGACTCTGGTGATCGTGTGAGATGGGAAACTTCGGCATGGCACATGATGATGATGATTCCAGATTTCCCCCATTCTCAAGACACACCCATAAGAAGGTCGACTGTTTTCTACTGATTCGATCAAGCAGTTCTCGTTGTCAATTAACTTCTTTCTAGATATATTACTGGTTTAATCCTCCCACGTTATTATGCGAACCCACTCCAACTTCAGAAGTACTTGTAATTTACGTCCCTAAATCAAGGACGAGAAGTCAACATGTCCACCTTGCAGGTGTATAGGTTGAACCTGCTACCTCGAAATCTGTACCCGATGTTTAAGAAGCAGCGCTCTTATCATTCGGCCACGCTGACCCCCACCCCACTTATATCCTCCATGTTTTCCTTCTGTAACCACGAATATCGTGAATATCTGATATAGTTCTGGAGGGGACATATGCTTCACAGTATAGCCTATCATCCCGGCTATCAAACCCCGACAGTAGAGGGAAATTAAAATACTCAATGAACAATCCCGAGTTAAACATGGGAAACTACTCTTGCCCCTTAAGAGTAAACATCCAAAGTGACTGTTCGTGAAGTATTCAGGAAAACTCAAACTGGAAACAGGAAGTGCAATAATTGGTATGCTATTGATCTTGGAAAATCAACAAATATGAACACAGCATATTTTTTTCGTGAGGAAACCTTTGCAGGTATTGTTCGATCAATACCTGTTGTTGTACTTCATGTTATATTTACTGATCTTGTGCATTCGCGTTTACTGAATATACCAAAATTATGGCAAACTCGGGATCTTAAAGCACACATATCATATTGCATACTACGTAGACGAAATCTCATATTGTGTTATTCACAAGAAAATCAGCACGAATATTTCGCAAGAAAAACTTTATAGGAATTTCACTAATACTGAATGAATAAATTCAAATATATGTGGGCAATCATAAGATTAGATGAAAGATGTGTGTCACCACTAAGAGGAGAATAGACAAAGCAAAAGCTGCATTTCTGATGATGAAAAGTATCTAATGTAATAATTCACTTTCGCTGAATGTCAGAATAGAGTATTGCAATGTTATGTCGTGTGGTAGTGAAACATGGGATGTGGGCCAGCAATATCAGGAAGAGATTTAAGGCAAAAATATACTGGCGAAGACACTGGAGGGCCAGAGCAGCTAAATATTGTAAACAGATTCAGTGCCAAAACAAACAAGGTTTGGACCAAACAAAATACATGGCGGAAAAATTATAAGTATGGGTTTGTCACCGTGTGGATGAAGGAAATGGGAAGTTGGGGTTTGTCACAATTTAGATGGCGGAAAATTGGAAGTATGGGTTTGTCACAATGTGGATGGCGGAAAATGGGAAGTAGGCGTTTGTCACAGAATTGGATGGCGGAAATGGAAGGCACGGGTTTGTTACACTTTGAATGGCGGACAATGGGAAGCAGGGGTTTGTAACAGTTATGACTTTAAAGTTGTTAATATGGCAGCAGACGAGTCAAAGTAAAAGAGATTGCACAGGGGAAAACTACTGTATATACGCCATTGGCAGACACGGGAAGTCGCCGAAGACAATTAATCATCCCATGGCACTCAATCAGTTAAAAAGAGACGGGCGGTGGTTTAAATGCGAGAGGCTTAACTTTATTCCACCTGGTTGTATATGGGTTGGCTAGGTTCTTTCCGCAGAAAAGCCTGTCGATAGAGTCGTACAGAACATCAACTCCGTAGCTTCAGGGACGACCGCCAGGAGACTACCAAACAATCGCTCTCGTCATCTTCATGGCGAAGACCGGAAACAAACCCACAACATTTGGCGAGGCAGGCGGTGTGATCACACGGGGACGAGAGTAACAATAACGATTGCCTAGAAGAGGCTAATGAAAGTTGAACATTATACTTAGTTGCATATCCTTTACATGACGGCGCATCCAACCACAGCATAGTTGTATGTTTGTGATTTTATTGCAAGTTTATGTTCAGTAGTTTACCATTGCTATCTGGGCGACCAACACTTACACCGTTGTATGAAAAACCAACACAAGACGGTCTGTTGCTATATCGACCGCAGCTGTATTTCGAACTCAGTATGCAGATTACGAATTGCTCCCGTGACCTCTTTACTACGGAGCCCCAGACTCTTATACCGATCTACAGACTGAATAACACTGTATGGGATGGCATGACAGTTGCCACACGAGTGGCTTATTTAGCCCGTGCTTATACATTTTACACCAATCTACAGACAGAATAACTCTATATGGCATGACATGACAATTGCCACACAGGTGTCTTGCTTAGCCCGTGATTTTACAAAGTGTGGCTTATTCTAGAACAATCTACATACTGAACTGCTCTCTCTGAAGTTTGCGTTGGAGTCTTTTGACCATTCAAAACAATGTTTTCCCGTAGTGAATTTGAATAACGAAGACACAAACAATAGATTGCACGATTTATTGCCTGGCATATTTCGCTGCATCTCGTCAGGTACATACTGCAGAAATCACACAACTTACGTGAAATTAACTAGATAAATCCTTCAAGTTGAAATATACATGATCTTTTGACCATGACATGCCTGTGGAGGTAACAGTAATTCGCCCACGCCTAGCCTTAACATTCTGGACAACCATTCTGAACATACTGTGTTGAATCATGGGCTAATTTACATAGGTACATATCCTTTACAGGACGTTGCAGTCAACTATAGCAAATCTTTAACTGTAGCTCATACCACTGTAAAAATCAAAGCAAGGAGACTGCTTCAAATCTTAAAGCATAAAACCAATACTGTAAAATTGTCATGTATTGCCTATTGTCGTGTCCTCCTTTAAAGTGTCGTCCCTGGAGTGAGGAGATCCGACACCCACATTATAATATTATTTTTTTTCCCCTCAATATTCTGGAGAATCCACCAGCTTCCGTCCAACACACTCCATCAGCCTATGGACACCTTTTCCTATCACTCTCACACTGTCGTACTATGCCCCTTCTCATACTTCCCCAACGCAACATACTCAACAACTCTTGCTTCTAGAAATTAATAAAGATTAATTTATTAAAATAAAAGTGTAACGTGTATGAGACGTGTATGCGAAGAAAATGTGTGACGTGTTCTATAAAGTGTGTAGACTCTGTCTCTCAGACATCAACTCAGTCAGCTGATCACAGCAAAGATAGACCACAGCACGTTACGTCAGAACAAGTACGTCTCACCCGTTGCCGGAACCATCTTGCCGGATAATGCTTGCCTCTGTAGACCTCTGGTAATCCAATTTCATGAACATCCGAAATAGACACCGGTGGTATTAAGAGTTAATCAGGGACCGGTTGCACTCTACACAATGTCCGTTCCTAATGTTCCTAAACAAACTGCACAAGTCTTTTGCAGTGTGTACGCAGTTAGTTAGTTAGTTAGTTAGTCGACAGATCATCCTCGTTGCACATCGAACCATTCAGTCCATAAGTGCTAATTACTAATGTTAATTGTTACTGTACTAACACTAGGTACTCTTAGCCGGTTCTCGGTTCGTACTACTGTCTGATGCTGTGTGGTGCATCAGTATGCATCATTCTCTTTGATGAATCAATTTCCTTCTAGCGTAAGTTACGTTTCTGTATGCAACTTTATTGACTCTTGAACTGGTGTTCTTCAGAATGGGTTTTTTAATTCTTTCCCAAAACTTGTAGAGTTTCCTTGGATCTGGTAGGGAACCTAGGATAGAAACAACACATCTGGTGATAGTACTAGTCACTGATCCCTTCGGCTGAGTGTAAGCCTATCACCTTGCTTAATGATCTTTAGCTAACTAGACTTAGTCATAGAGCAGATTAGCTACCCACCTAGAGTCGAATCAGGCTATGACAAAGAAAAATATCAGCAAACAGAATGCGGAACCCCGCCCACCAGGGACACCTACGGGAAGATCCCAATTACCCCTCATTACTCAACTAGTAAAGCTTATCAACACTTCACTAATCTATTCTAGCTAACAGAGCCAAGTATCACTTCACTACTCTAGCTAGTTTCCACTAACAGTGCTAATCATCACACTATAGTTTAACAAGGGCTACTGCCTAAAGTAATTATAACGAATATATATAATAAGTTATACCTTAAATGGCACTACTGCAGTCCTATAAATCATATCTACATCTGCCATATAGGCACGTGCAAAATTAAGTCACTAATTAACACACGGTAGATATTATTTCCACTGGCACTGCAGTGCCCTGCACTCTGTCTAGAGCATTATTCAAGTCCACCCTAGTTGATCTCAACTCGAGTTTATATGGCAAACTACCAAAGTTGTCCACGTGACGTTATCCTTTACTCCCCCACACAGGTGGCACAGTGGCAAATCATCCCCTGTCAAGAACTATTTTCCTGGCTTAAATCCTGTCAAAGTTGTCAGTAATTGCCTAGATTCTCAAAACAAGCCAGCTAGTTTCTGTAAACTCCCAACAAAGAGTTTCGATACCAAGCTGCCAATCATCTTGATGTTCCGGAACCAAGAATTGACAGATGCACTGTTTTCCGTACTAGGTACTTCCGTTTTACATCTGCCCCTGTGATCTCACGGCTTCCATCTGCATTCAAATGTTGACAAACTTGTCACTCTTCTGTTCCGTGGTGACAATCCCAGCAGCCATTTCCGTCTGATGTCCGGCAGTATAGATGACAAACGGCACCATTCCATATCCTTCTCCCTCACCACCAAATGTGTTTATGGCTGACACGATGTAACCTGTACAACTGTGTTTACTCTGTTAGTACAAATAGATGTCGCTGGTCGATCGTCCGCTTAATCCGAAAATCCTCTGTAATAATCAACCGGATAAACACACGGTTTCATTTTGTGACATAGGCCCCCTCCTAAGAGAGTAGTCCATCTCACTCTTCTCCACCGTGAGTTTAATCCAGATGATTCATTCTTCTTCTTCAGGAGCTGGGTGTTTTGACAAGAAATCCGCTCCAACATTTTCCTTCCCAGGAATGTACTCTACTGTGAAATTATACGGTTGAAGTAACAACGACCACCGCATCAACGTGCGTTGAGCTTCTGAGAAGTAGCCAGGAACATCAGGGGCTGATGATCTGACTGGACCCGAAACTTAACTCCATACAAATATGGCTGCAATTTTTGCACTGCCCATACGAGGGACAAGCATTCTCTCTCGACGGTTGAATAATTCCTCTCCGCCTGTAGAAGTTTCTTACTTGCGTATGCCACAGGTTTCAAAACCGAAGCATCGTCTTTTCCTTCCTGTAACAAAGCGGCTCCAATTCCAATCGCACTTGCATCCGTTCTCAACACAAATGGTTTGGAAAGGTCAGGGAGCTGTAATACAGGTTTGCTGACCAAGGCCTCCTTTAACTGACTATAGGCATTCTCACATTCTGGTGTCCAAATGATTTGGTCCGGGAATCCCTTTTTCAAGGTTTCCGTCAACGGAGCTCCCAGTTCAGTGAAATGTGGGATAAATTTGTGGTAGAACCCACACAACGAGAGAAAAGATCGCACATCCTTCTTCGTTTTTGGCCTTGGTGCATTTCTGATTTTCTCCAGGTTCTTCTCTTCTGGAACAATGTGTCCTGGAGTGATGGTGTGACCTAGAAATTCCAGAGTTTGGTAACCAATCATGCACTTGGTTGGACGAGCAGTAAGCCCTGCTTCCTTGAGTCTATTAAACACTCTCTCCAAGGATTGTAAGTGGTCATCCAAGCTGTCACTGGAAATCAGAATATCATCCATGAATGAGATGATGGACGGATCCTGTAACGGATCTAGTAAAGTCCTCATCATGCGTGTAAACACACTAGGTGCATTGCTGAGTCCAAAGGGCATGACCTTGAATTCGTAGTGTCCACTGGGTGTACTGAAAGCTAACAGTGGTCGAATCTCCGGTTTGACTGGTATCTGATAGTACCCCCGACTCAGATCCACCTTTGAAAAGTACCGAGCCTTATGGAGCCTAGCGAATAACTGAGTTGGATTCGGCAAAGGTTCCACCTGAAACTGTGTATGACTGTTCAGCAGTCGGTAATCTATACACAACCTGTGTTCTCCACTTGGTTTGCGTAACAAAACTACCCCCGCATTGTATGGGGATGTGGATGGTGCAATCACGTCATCCTCCAGCAGTTTTTTTCATTTCCTCCTCCAGGGCCTTTTCTTTAGAGAATGGCACTGGGTAAACCTTCTGACGAACCGGCTCCTGTGTGGTCAAAGTCATCTCAAACTCCACCAACCTCGTTCGTCCTGGTTATCAGTCAGTATCTCCTTATGAGACTTGAGAACCTGGGTTATCTTTTCCCTCTCTTGTGAGGTCAGATCAGGGTTCACTTGTACATCCCTATAGGTTTCCTGGTGTACCAAGGGATATTCCCTGCCCTCGCTGGTTCCCACTTCTGTCTCCACTGCAACAGCCATTGCCTTGAGGTGAGCTGCCTTGTCTCCGGGTCTCTCTTCGTATTTCCGCAAGATATTGATATGGAAAATCTTCGACTTTCCCCGGATCCGGATTTGATAGTTGGTTCTGGATATCACCCTTTCCACGGGAAATGGTCCTTGCCAACCTATCTCCAGTTTGTTGTTTCCCGTTGGGAGTAACAACAAGACTTTATCTCCTACCTCTAGAGATCTTTCTTTAGACCTACGGTTGTAGTAAGCCGCATGTCTTTTCCTGGCCTTTTTCAAGTTTTGATTTGCCAGAGTCCATCCCTTGTGGAGTTTTTCTTTCAGTTCCTCCACGTATTGATAGGATGAGATCACTTCTTCTGACGTCCCCTCTTCAGTCCAACTCCTCAACATGGCTTCCAACGGTCCTTTGATTGGACGACCAAACAGCAACGTAGCGGGTGGTAGTCCTGTTGAGCCATGAGGAACTTCCCGATAGGCAAAGAGTGCTGCTGGGATATATTCATCCCACCTATCAGGTTTTTCCTGCGCTAGTTTCCTGAGCATTGTCATCAACGTGCCGTTGAAACGCTCTACTTGTCCATTGGCTTGAGGGTGGTAAGGGCTGGTATGTATGTGGTTAGAGTGAAACACCCTAAATACCTCCTCCATGAGTTTTCCACAAAACTGAGATCCATTGTCCGTCAGAATTTGATCCGGAAAGCCTAATCTGGTAAAGGCCTCCATCAGTGCGTCCCTCACTCTTTTCGAGTCAATCGTGGTCAACGGTATAGCCTCACCCCACATTGTACAGCAATCCACCATTGTGAGTATATACATGTTTCTCTTCCTAGTCCTGGGAAGTGGACCCACGATATCGATGGCTACCCTCTCGAAAGGAGAGTTCATGATGGGCATCTCACCCAACACCACCGGTGCTGTCCAGTGTTTCGGTGCCACCCTCTGGCACTCAGGGCATGACTTCACATACCGACGCACATCATCTGTCATTCCCGGCCAATAGTAGTGGCAGGAAATCCGCTGCATGGTGGCGGCAATACCCATGTGTCCACTAAAGGAGATGGTATGCCCCATATGAAGAATCTGGGACCGATGAGCTTTCGGGACGACCAACTGACCGTATAGGTTGTCTCCCCTTCCTGCTCTCCTGTAGAGTATCCTATTCTTCATGTAGTACTGCCCCCGTCCTGGTGGATCAGCACTTTTCTGCAGCTTTTTGTAGCAAGGACGTAAAGTATCATCCTCACTCTGGGCAGTTCGTAGCTCCCCCGGCATTGGGTTAGTCACAATTGCGTCTGCCTCTTCCGTTTTCGTCTGAGAGCGAGTCTGCATTGCTCCCATATGAATTGGCTCCCTGGGCATTCCCAGAAAGACATACCGGCAACCTAGGATGACTGGAAAAAATGGGATCGGTCAATACAGCGGCCTTGATGGTGCCGGTGACGTACCGTGACCGAATCTCCACATTAGCAATGGGCAACTTCATGACTACAGCACTCTTCTGTGCAGGCTGTATATCCAAGGTTTCACCTGTGAATTGTTCTGGATGTACTAGATCCGCAGAAATCACGGCCTCCCCGTCCAGTCCTGTGTCGTATAAACACTCCACTTGACGACCGTTAACCTCTACCAATTCCACTACAGGTGGTTTTTCCTGGTCTGGAGTCTCTTCCTCGGCCTCGACCTGTTCGGTGGGCTCCACCTTAGGTTTCCCTGAGCACACGACGAATTGAGTGTCTCCTGACTTTTCCCTGCAGTCAATAGCATTGTGCGTGTTTGACTGACATTGGTTGCACCATTTCCCTGTCCTAGATTTTCTATTGTCGGACTTGAATGAGCTCTCCTGGTGGCGAGCTTCCTTGTTGACCTTGACATTTTCCGTGACAACCTCCTTGGAAGTCACTTGACATGCTGCAAAGTGAGGGTTCTTAGCCTTCGATTTGCAGTCCCTCGTATTGTGAGAGGGTGACTTACAAATTGAACACCACTTCTCCGACCACGGTCGTTTAGGTGTAGAGCTTGAAGTGCTCTTGCTTCCCTCCTTCTTCTTCTCTGAACTATCCTCTGATTTTTGCCCATAAGGTTCCCACTTTTTTGTTCCTGAGTTTTTGGCTTTCTTCTTGTCATGTTTCTCTTGACTTTTGGTGTTGATGGAAAGGTTTTCCCCTGCCTCCCCATGTACCTCGACGAACCGTTCTGCTAATTTATTCACGAGGTCAATACGTTCCGCTCCTTGTTCTCCCAGGAACGTCCTGAGAGGTTTAGACATTTGCTTCTTCAGCTGGTCGACCACCATGAGCTCTTCAGACTCTCATAGTCATGTGCGAACCCCGCCAAATCCATCCACTTATGGAGATAAGATTTAAGACGCAAACTGTAGGCGGCAAACAACTCTCCCGGTTCTCGTTTCGCTGCTCGAAATTTTTTCCGGTAGGTATGTGACGTAACCTCGAATCGTTTCAGCAGAGCCGTCTTTAACTCATCATAATTGTTCTCATGTCCTGGTGGCAGGCGAGTATAAACCTCGTATCCCGTCCCGCGTAATCCCTGGGATAGCTTAAGATTCCATTTGTTACGCTCCAGACCCATAGCAACTGACATAGCCTCGAAGCGTTGAAGGTATTGGTCAATCTTCTCTTTGTCCTCCTCGTAGACCGCTAAAGGAAACTTCATAGCATGGTACCCATGTCCACCTACTGGTGTTGATCCTGGGATGGAGGAACCTCCAACTGCTCCCTCAGTTTCTCCATTAGATTGACTCTTCAACTCGAGTTCCCTCATCCGATACTCGTGCTCCCTTTTCTGTGCTTCCTGTTCAGCTTCTAATTTCCTAGCTGCTTGCTCAGCTTCAAATTTCCTAGCTGCTTGCTCAGCTCCCCTTCTCAATTCCAGCTCGGCCTTTCGCTCTTCCCGTTCCGCTTGACGATACTCTCTCTCCACTTCCTGTATGTAATCCGTTAGAGAAGACCCAGCCAATCCCATTTCTTCCCCCCTTGCCTTTAATTCTAACGTGCTAAGTTTAGGGGTGGCCATAATACAGAGAGGTAAGCTAGCAGGTCTAGTACAATATAACTGCAAATTACTATACAGATATATGAAACAAGTACTATAAATCTAGATATTACACACACAGCACATTCACGCAGTGACAAGAGTAGAATCAGGACCACAGACCTATGCAGACGTGTGAAGTGTGAACAGGTAAGATATTACCTAACCCCTATCCACATTCACTCTAGCTGGATTCTCCCAAAATGATATCTCCCTCTTATAACTAAGGATCCCGTGTCAAAGACCCCGTTGTCAGAAGATCCCACTGTCAAAGGTTCCTGCTTGCAGGAGATCTCGCTGTCCAAGGATTCCGTTTACGGGAGATCCCGCTGTCCAAGGATTCCGTTTACGAGAGATCCCGCTGTCCAAAGATCACGTTTACGAGAGATCCTGCTGTCCCAAGATCACGTTTACGAGCCCCCAATAATGTCGTGTCCTCCTTTAAAGTGTCGTCCCTGGAGTGAGGAGATCCGACACCCACATTATAATATTATTTTTTTCCCCTCAATATTCTGGAGAATCCACCAGCTTCCGTCCAACACACTCCATCAGCCTATGGACACCTTTTCCTATCACTCTCACACTGTCGTACTATGCCCCCTTCTCATACTTCCCCAACGCAACATACTCAACAACTCTTGCTTCTAGAAATTAATAAAGATTAATTTATTAAAATAAAAGTGTAACGTGTATGAGACGTGTATGCGAAGAAAATGTGTGACGTGTTCTATAAAGTGTGTAGACTCTGTCTCTCAGACATCAACTCAGTCAGCTGATCACAGCAAAGATAGACCACAGCACGTTACGTCAGAACAAGTACGTCTCACCCGTTGCCGGAACCATCTTGCCGGATAATGCTTTGCCTCTGTAGACCTCTGGTAATCCAATTTCATGAACATCCGAAATAGACACCGGTGGTATTAAGAGTTAATCAGGGACTGGTTGCACTCTACACAATGTCCGTTCCTAATGTTCCTAAACAAACTGCACAAGTCTTTTGCAGTGTGTACGCAGTTAGTTAGTTAGTTAGTTAGTCGACAGATCATCCTCGTTGCACATCGAACCATTCAGTCCATAAGTGCTAATTACTAATGTTAATTGTTACTGTACTAACACTAGTACTCTTAGCCGGTTCTCGGTTCGTTACTACTGTCTGATGCTGTGTGGTGCATCAGTATGCATCATTCTCTTTGATGAATCAATTTCCTTCTAGCGTAAGTTACGTTTCTGTATGCAAACTTTATTGACTCTTGAACTGGTGTTCTTCAGAATGGGTTTTTTAATTCTTTCCCAAAACTTGTAGAGTTTCCTTGGATCTGGTAGGGAACCTAGGATAGAAACAACACATCTGGTGATAGTACTAGTCACTGATCCCTTCGGCTGAGTGTAAGCCTATCACCTTGCTTAATGATCTTTAGCTAACTAGACTTAGTCATAGAGCAGATTAGCTACCCACCTAGAGTCGAATCAGGCTATGACAAAGAAATAATATCAGCAAACAGAATGCGGAACCCCGCCCACCAGGGACACCTACGGGAAGATCCCAATTACCCTCATTACTCAACTAGTAAAGCTTATCAACACTTCACTAATCTATTCTAGCTAACAGAGCCAAGTATCACTTCACTACTCTAGCTAGTTTCCACTAACAGTGCTAATCATCACACTATAGTTTAACAAGGCTACTGCCTAAAGTAATTATAACGAATATATTATAATAAGTTATACCTTAAATGGCACTACTGCAGTCCTATAAATCATATCTACATCTGCCATATAGGCACGTGCAAAATTAAGTCACTAATTAACACACGGTAGATATTATTTCCACTGGCACTGCAGTGCCCTGCACTCTGTCTAGAGCATTATTCAAGTCCACCCTAGTTGATCTCAACTCGAGTTTATATGGCAAACTACCAACGTTGTCCACGTGACGTTATCCTTTACTCCCCCACACAGGTGGCACAGTGGCAAATCATCCCCTGTCAAGAACTATTTTCCTGGCTTAAATCCTGTCAAAGTTGTCAGTAATTGCCTAGATTCTCAAAACAAGCCAGCTAGTTTCTGTAAACTCCCAACAAAGAGTTTCGATACCAAGCTGCCAATCATCTTGATGTTCCGGAACCCAAGAATTGACAGATGCACTGTTTTCCGTACTAGGTACTTCCGTTTTACATCTGCCCCTGTGATCTCACGGCTTCCATCTGCATTCAAATGTTGACAAACTTGTCACTCTTCTGTTCCGTGGTGACAATCCCAGCAGCCATTTCCGTCTGATGTCCGGCAGTATAGATGACAAACGGCACCATTCCATATCCTTCTCCCTCACCACCAAATGTGTTTATGGGCTGACACGATGTAACCTGTACAACTGTGTTTACTCTGTTAGTACAAATAGATGTCGCTGGTCGATCGTCCGCTTAATCCGAAAATCCTCTGTAATAATCAACCGGATAAACACACGGTTTCATTTTGTGACACCTATATAGTACCTTCGATGTAGGACGGGGGGGGGGGGGGGCAGGGTGAGAGAGGGGGTCATTGAGCCTGAGGAATTAAGGCCTACTGGCTACTGCAGTCGAGGCGAACTGTGCACGTTATTGTTTTCTTTTTACCCCCTACAGAAAAAAAAAATCCACATCTTACCGAGGATTTGAAAACCACTCGGCCAGCCGCTTAAAAAATTGCACTCCCCTATTACAGTCACCATTGATCATCTCTTTCATTATACATCTCAACAGCCTTTTCAAGTGACCATATTATCTTCTATGCCTATTTTGATCTTCGTGTAGCAAATTTATTTTCATTCCGAAGTTATTTTTATTTAGAACTTCTGTTTGTGTTAGTTACGTTATCTTCCCACGAAATCCACCTGATTCTTTTATTTATGCACATTTCTAGAGCATTCTTAGATATTGATTTCAAACCGTGATATATTTCAGTTTCCAACACGACATCTGTTAGTGAGCAGCAACGGAGCAGCAAGACGTTACATTGGCATGTCTAATGACACATCTGGCATGAGATCACGCTAACCAATAGAAGTATACAGCCAGGACAACGTCGTGCCGGTTTGAGCAGCTCCACACAGCCAGAAACGCAGTAATTGTTAATGAGACACGGGCGATCTCAGTAAATATTGATCAGCCACTGAGAGAGAATCAGCAGTTGTCATGTTCTTATTGATAGAATCAGACCGTGTGACAACACTTGAGGTAATCAGTCAATGTAATTCATGTACTGTGATGAACCAAGAAATGTCAATATATATATTCCCATACCTCACATATATATCTTTTCATAACTCTTTGAATTTCTTTCCTATAATGATTTTGTTTCCACACACAACGAATGAAGGTTCTCAAATGTGTCTCAAGAAGATTTATGAGCAGCAAAGATGTGTTTAGTTTGGGCAACGGAGTGGACATAAGCACAATAACAGCAGACAGACGATGGAATTCGTACACTGGGCATGGCCTGAAAAGAGACCATGACATCATCGTTGAAACTGTCATGGCATCAGCTCTAGAAGAAAGAAGGATGAATTGCCAAATATGAATGTAAAGGCAGGAGCGAATATAAAAGAACACAGACAAGTACTGCGATATCTGACTAGAGACCGAATAAACCGGAAAGAAAGTGCGTTTCGTTTCGTATACTGCATTCAACGCACACACACATCAATTACATCGAGTCCAGAGCAATAAGGCATCTTAAACCTGGGTTATGCCGACAGCAAGATTTCATATTAACTTTGCGATTATTGTATTGCCCCTACATTTGATCATTATCAGAGACTGTGAATGTTATTATTTCAGCCAAAATATGATTTTCTATTCACTTCATATGATAAATAATTCTGCAGTATGCGCCTGACATGATACAGCAAAAAAAATGCCAGGCAATAAATTGTATCTGTTTTCAAACTGGACAGCTTTTATTTGTATTTTTCTGATATAAATGTGGTAGTCTGTGTCTATCGCTTGGTGGTTAGTGAACCTAGTTTCACAGTTCCCCGGCATAGTGGTCGAGAGTTTGAAGGCCTATTCAGACCATTTGAGAGCAAATTACTATAGTGCGTTCACAAGTGTTTCTCCCGTAAAAAAAAAAAAACAACAAAAACAACACATAATTCAGTAACCAACTGAGGGAAAATGATGAGATTTAGCATATAACTTTATCATTATATATATCAACCCACAAATATTTGTTCTGAAGATTGTACAGCAGATCTCAATTTTTGTTATATGCGGTATATAATTTACGGTTCAGAGATGAAGTGCATATTATAAAATGTATTACATGTTCGCATGGAAACATAAGTTTTAAATAATGAATATTCTTCGTTGTGCACGCGAATTTCCTTATGAGAAGTACGTCACATTGTGGAACGAAAGTCTTCAGAGGAGACGTCAGTAATTGACGCACATTACTGTAAAATTACTGCGGGTACCCAGTCCTATAAGGCTCATGTTACTGCTCGTATCGCCAGGCATTTACAAAGGCGGCGGCTTCAGTTAGTTTATTCCGACGTGCACTGTCCCATCGTCTAGCAGGTGGTCATTATTTTTCCCTTTTCCTTGTTTGTTTTTGTTGGGTTTTATTTTTTTCAGTGTCGAAACTTTAAGTACTTACGAAGGTATAATAATAGTACTTTAAAGACCATGTATATTTGCACAAAACTATGTCTAAAACGATCTTATAAATATGAAGCTGAAAGATATAACAATATCACCGGAAAGGAAGAAAGCAAGCAAGAAAGAAAGAAAGAAAGATATAAAGCTAGCAAGTAAGAAAGAAAGAAAGATAGAAAACAAGCAAGCAAGCAAGAAAGAAGGAAAGAAAGAAAGAAAGAAAGATAGCAAGTAAGTAAGAAATATAGAAAGCTAGCAAGCAAGTAAGAAAGAAAGAAAGAAAGATAGAAAGAAAGAAAAAATAAAGAAAGAAAAAATAAAGAAAGAAAAGAACGTATCACTGTGTTAACAATACAGTAGTATTTAGATACTGTTGTTACTGAACTTCTTGTTCTGCAAGGTATGAACAAATAGTTACATGTATTTGTTTATTGTGTAAAAATCAATCGTTTACACTATATTTTCATCAACATATTTTCCTTCGATAATTATACATTTTTGTCAACGTTCATTAGAGCTGGTGGACACAATCCTGGAGCCTGTGCTATGAAACGTCTTTCGGCTGCACTCTTGCAATGGTATTAGCGTCCCAAACACCGACAACAACTCTGCAGAAGGGATTGTGCCACTAAACATCTTGCGGTTTTGTTCATCGCGGCAACACTAAATAGTTTCTGAAACAAGGTCAATGTCTATACTGCTACTTCTTAAGCGAAACACATAATTCTCACATTTGTATGTTGTTCGATCCAGGACATTTTCAATTCCGGCGGTGCTACGTGTTCAGTACACCTACTTCTGTCACATCGGTTTGAGAGTAAACGAGAAACTTAAATCAGCATTACTGTGTCGTCAAAGCTACCGCCATCTTACCCAATTAACTTCTAAAATCAAATTATTAATTACAATTGTAATCGAATCTTCCGGGAACTGTTTCAAGCTACCTTGTGTATATTTTGCCCGGGGATGTCATGAACATATTTTATGTTTCTGAACAATACACTTAGAACGGGATACGTTAGCGCTCTTTATTAACTCGGGCCCGAGAATAGCTTAGGCAGACGTATACACCTATAGTCCATTTACTTTTGTCTGCCCCAATTTAAAATTCCATATCTCAGTAACCAGCTGAGAGAAAATGATGAGATTTAGCATATAACCTTATCATGATGTCCACCCAACAACAAAATGTTTGTTCTGGAGATTGTACAGCAGATTTCAAAGTTTGTTTATATGCGGTATATAATTTACGGGACAGTGATGAAGTGCAAAATATTAGAAGTATTACATCTTCACGAGGAAACATGAGCGTTCAATAGTAAATTTTCACAAGTTCACGGGATTGGCCTTACGAAAAGAGCCTTGAGAAGTGAAACGGGGAGTTTTCAGTGGTGTCGCAGTATCTTCAGAGGTGTGTCATTAATGTGGGTCCTTTCATATAAGGCTTCACGTTTAGAAAGTACAAGGGAGGTAGAAATATAATTTGCGAGCAACCGGATTTAGGAGCCACGAGAAGCAGATACCTACGTGAAATAAGGGAAATGCGCAAATAAAATTATGACATAGTGTATTTGGATGAACCCTGGATTAATGCGCACCACACAAGTGAAAAGGAATGGCAATCAGTGGACGGAAAGATAACGCGATATGTGCCCAGTAGTAAAGGACAGCGTTTCGTTATAGCCCATGCTGGTAGTACTCAAAATGGTTTACTACAGAATGCCGTACTCGTGTTCGTATCAAAGCATACAGACAATAGGGATTATCATAATGAGATGAATGGCAATATATTTAGCGATTGGTTCGAGAATACAGTGCTTCTATCCCTAGATAGACCGTCTTGTCTAATTATGGACAATGCATCATATCACAATGTAGTTACCCGAGAAGACAAAATACCTACGGCATTGATGCATGACAAGGCAGACGTGGTTGCGGCCTTGTGGGAGCACGTGTACACCTCGGAAGAGCAAATGGATCACCATAGTCTGGCAAGAATGAGGCAGCGAGGAGTGACGAGGGGATCTGGCCGAGGCTCGACGCTCAGAGGAAAGGCGAGACGGACATATAATCAGGTTCCTACTGGAATTATTGGTGTTGGAACTCTTCGCTGGCTGCTGAGGATGGGGACGGAGCGCTTATTGGAATGACCCGAATGCTGTGATGTCGGTTTCTAAATCAATCAATCAATCAATCAATCAATTCAAATTGTCTGACGTCAAGATACTAACGCAGACCGCGCTATTAAAAATTGATAAAAGTTGCTGGAAAAAAATGTGAGGACCATGTGTTGAAAGAGGAAGATGACTATTGGAGAAAGGATGGATTGAATTTTTGACTATTGGAGAAAGGATGGATTGAAGTTTTGAATATTGGAGAAAGGATGGATTGAATTTTATGTAACCGATAGCAGTCATTACCGTACTGGAATCGTCCGACACCGATTAAGGTCTGAGCAGATCGCAGACATTAATCCACATTCACACCTACTGGGATATTTTGCTCCACCTATTCAGAAGAATTGCAGGCCCTAAACATGACAGCATCGGCATAAACAATACAACTTGTTAATGGCAACCGCTTGTATTCCACAGTGACGAATTTTCAATTCCATAAGCCCTCAACGGTGACAAACAACTGACATTGAAACAACAAAAAGCTCTAGACGCACTGAATACCAACCGAAGAGTAATATTGCGGTGGGAACTGACATATTGTGGCATAATAAGAAACGTGAGAAGAAACACGTTGTCAAATGAGGGGACAACTCACGAACATACGAATCATTCTATAAACTTCAATGAAAAGAGGACCAACATCTTGACCGTTAAGAAGGAAGCCCACTACAGAGACATTCACAGCTATGTTCGTCGTGCAAAACAGGTAATCATGTTCCGTCTCAGCAGAGTAGACATTGCACCCACTCCCATACGAATCTGGATACGCCTTGTGTTTGTCATCCGAAGTGGCGGGGGCATTGGCCTTACTGTAAAACAAGTTTGTTAGCGAGAAATCACTAGTTTTTCACCAGTACATCAAAGAAACGTACCTATCAAAGACATATTCCTTGGGTGGGAGTAGATATAAGAGGGCAGGAAAAATTTCATAACGATGTAAGAGACAGTTTTCAATATAATTGATCATGAATGAAGGCATTCTTTTCGAGACAGACTATAGTTATAAGGCCATAAAACCACTGACACTCTTCTTAGTTAGATATGACTGAGCTACTGTGCGACAGGAGACGGTAGTACCTGCTTTCTGTTAGCACTGAATGTTGGGCGGCGCTTACCAAATTCGACTCCCCACATTGTGCCAACGGTTACGAGCTGATGTGCACGATTGAGAGGGTACAAGACCCATCCTGGTGCGAGGAAATGCAACCTAAAGACTAACTGTCGTGGCAGTACAGACCTGGAACTAAGTCTTGATTGGCAGCTGGTCCAGGATCGAAGCTCGGACAGTCGGACAGTTGCAGAGCATTGCTTTACTGATCCGGCAGCTTCTGCAGCTTGTCTATATCCAGACGTATTGGTGATAACTTTCCTCTGGAGTAAACTAGGCAGGCCGAGAGAGGGATCATGATGCATTGACAACACATGGTCTCTACAATTCAGCCCAGGCTTTGTGCTGTGGAAAGTTATAACTCCATCTTTGGTCTTCTACCGCTTTGGGCTGTAGTTATTGTGCTATTTTTGAAGCACAGCGTAACAAATTATCGTCTGTCAAGATGGCAATGTGACAGTGTACTGACGCTCTAGTATTGACAAATAATCAAAACTAGGGGAAAATAGGTAGGGACACAAAACTATTCGTGTTTATATAACAATTGAACACAACAATAAATGAATGTATGACGTGTTGTTCTTGCAAGCTTAATTGTTTTTTAAATTTCTGAAAAATAACTTGTATCTATCTACTGAGCGCGTGGAGCAGCGTCGACATAGTGGTTAGTATACTTGCCTGCCAAGACAGTGGCCTGAGATCAATCCTCAGCAGAAACTGTGTTAATTTAGTCCCGATAAATACATCACTGGTGTCGACTCAGTCTCACAAAAATGCCAACTTTAAGATTTTTGTGGGAAATGTCTGGGGGAAAAGACGACGAAGAAGGGACCTGGCTACCAGCACCACATACCCTGACCTAGAATATGTGAGGGCCTAACACTTCCCACCCCAACGACATTATCTGCTATTTGACTATCTTTATAATTTAGTGAGATTGTTTTTGAATATCCAGAATGCTCCTATAATCCCGATTAAATCGATAGAACATCACTGCGCAAGAAATAATCGGTTATTAGGATTATTGTATGGAGATCGCTCGACCCAGCAAGATGGGTCAGCATAATCAGTGTGAAAACTCGTGATGGAATTAGAATTGCTGTGTCTTCTTTGTCTCCTCGAAGTACTCTGCTAATTGGCAGGCTCTGTGAATCTCGCTTCACGGCACAGATGACCGCAATCATTCTGTCAGAGCTGATTCCATCAACTTGTTAGGTTGTGAGTGCAGAGCTGCCCCGAGTTCTAAGGTCAGCTCGCCCGGGGTTAAATTTAATGAAGCTGTGTTTTTCTCTGAAGTAAAATATGACTACAGCTGCGGGCGATTTGGCAGCAGACAGCCTTGCATTAGCTTTTTTACGAATTGGAATGGATGCGGTCGTTCATAAAGCAATGGCAAACTACTGAATGTAAAATTACCAAGAATTCACAAACAGTAAAAAATGCTGGGGTTGACAGCGACATCCTGTAAAAGGATATCAACTAACTTAAAATATGACTAGCGGGTGCGCTGGCGTAGTTGATAGCGTATTGTGCTGGTATTACCATGAGCGCATCGGACACGGGGTCGAAGCCTGGGCCCAATGTCTGTGAACATGAGGGACAGACTGGCAGTCGATTTCTTTGTGCAATTTGGCCAACACAATGTGACGGCGCTATCACATCACAGACCGACAGTCGAAAACTGCTTCGGGACAAAAGTGACCACATTATTTTCACTCCAGCTTTAAATTAAGTCTTCCCCAATCCCACTCAGGTTCCGAGATGCGGTTTAGTGGACTTGCAAGATACAGTGTTTTCCCGAAAATAAGACCGGGTCTTATATAAATTTTAGCTTTAAAAAAAGGCACTAGGATTTATTTTCGGGGGATGTCTTTTTCTTTTCAGATAAAAATATCTACGTTTATTCATGTACAAAATTCTACATTTATTCAGATGCGGTTATGTCATCTTCTTCTGTTATCTCCAGTGATGGTTTTATGAGGACTGAGAATACAAAATCCTCTTACTGATGCAGATGTCGTGCTGTATACAAGCTATGATATTTACTTCACAACCAATAATCATCTATAACATATCGGGATTACGACCCTCATCTATTATTGAGGCAGACTGCTTTCCTTAATGTTCGGCCACCCACTTATGGTTTCTGGAAATATCTGTCCTGAAACTAAAAAAACACACCAGCACACGTTATACCTAGAGGACTGACATCGCTAAGAGCTTGCTTTCCATTGGCGGGAACGTAATATGCACATCTTATGAATTATAGAAATGTCTGACCAGACAGTAGCATTTGATATAGAGCATTTCCACTGAGAAAGATCTGCCATTAAGATTGCTGTGGTCATTTAAATAAACGGCTCGGGGATTCGGAGTATGCATGCGCGTCTATGTAAATCCCACTTTGGGCATAAGGATCGGAGCCAGCTGGCAGACAGGATCTACTTTCAATGCTGGGGTATTGCGTGTGTTGGATTCTGTCATAATATTAATGCACTTATAATGGGAGATCGGTGGGCACCAGAAGTTACATTATACAAAACATAAATGGTAAAATTATGGTCATATTTTAGCTTCGAATAATGCCGTAGACTAACGGAAGATGTACGTGCAAATGAATAGTCGATAATGCAGTTACAGAAGGAACTTGTAGTGCCTTACAAGTGAGATCTATACTCAGCTTAAGCCCACAACTATCGGATCCGTGGGAACTAAGTTATGTAATATTTAATATAGGCCAATCAATAACCATCGACGAATTCACAATATTGCTATAGTATGTCCACATTTGTTTGCCTTCATTCACGATCAATTATTTTGAAAACTGTCTGTTGCATCGTTATGAAATTTTTCCAGCCGTCTTATATTTACCCTCACCCAAGGAATATGTCTTTGATAGGTCCAAAAGCAACTTAAATCATTGAACGCGGCAACATTTCTTTGATGTTTTGGGGGAAATGTAGTGAATTCACGCTAACAAACTAGTCTTACAGTAAACCACGTTATTTCTGGTAAAGACACAAGTACAAGGCGTAGCCAGGTTCGTATGGGAGTGGGTGCAATAAAAAAGTAGCTTAAAGTAGCATTGCACCGGGTTTTTATCCCATATGGCTCAGTCTCTTTCCGCAGGGCGGAAATCGTGGCACAAAGCACGAACTCCGTATCTCCAGCGACGACCCTCTGGAGCCTCCGAAAAAATGCACTCGTGAAGTGAAGGAATCGAACATACAACCCTCGGAGCCCGAGTCAGACGGCTTGACCACTTTACCACGGAGATTCCCGAGAGGGGTGCAATGTGTAATATTAGTAAAGACAGAGAGTGTACAGAGGTATGGGTAAATAATGTGTAAATTGACAGGAAAGTAGAAGGAATATATTTCTTACCTTATTTTTCATTTCCTTCTTGTTTCTTCAGCTGCTGGTTAATAATTGTACACAAGTATTCATGTTACTAGGATGCATTTAGCTTTTTATATTGAGCTTGTGAAAGCTTCCAAATAGCTGTGCGTTAATGTGCGTATGGAGTGACCAGAAATGATACCGCAATTTAGTCATCATGTTTCCATTTTTAAGGATCTGTTCAGCTGTCTTTGTAGTTTGTTCACACGTACACATGGGTGACAGACCCGCTGTGAGTCTTCGTGATAGATAGACAGACAGACAGACAGACAGACAGACAGACAGACAGACAATTATTATTATATAGTATTCTCGAGCCAATCTCTAAATACATTACCATTAATCTTATTATGATAATCCCTATTGTCTGTATGCTTTGATACGAACACGAGCCCAGCATTCTGTTGCAAGCCATTATGCGTATTACCAGCATGGGCCATGACCAAAAGCTGTCTTACTACTGGGCACATATCGCTTTATCTGTCCATCCACTGGTTGCCATTCCTTATCACTTGTGTGGTGCGCATTGATCCACATTTCATCCAAACACTCTATGCCATAATTTTCTTTGCGCATTTCCCTTATTTCACGTAGGTATCTGCTTCTCATGGCTCCTAAATGCGGTTGTTCGCAAAGATTATTTCTACCGCCCTTGTACTTTCAAATAGTGAAGATAATGTTCTTATAATTTTCCACAAAGTTGTTTTGGATAGCTCTATGTTATTGTTCTTTCTGAACCAAACCCTAAGTTTTCTTACAGTCACTGTTTCTTTGGCATCCAGCATATTTATAATGCTGGATAATCCTGGATATAGAATCCAAAATTTTTATAATTTTAGAAGTCTCTGTGGCGAAGTGGTCAAGCCGTTTGACTCGGGCTCCAAACGTCGTGGGTTCCATTCCAGTTCACGAGTTAAATTTTTCGGAGACTTCTGTGGGTCGTCGCTAGAGCTGCGGAGTTCGTGCTTTGTGCGATGCTTTCCGCGCTGCGGAAAGAGACCGAACCATATGGGATAGAACCAGGTGCAATGAAGTCGACCCTGTCGTATATCAAGCGACTTTTTAAAGCATTTTTATAATAGCTCGCCTTATGACATCTTTGTCAAAACTGTCTACAATAATCTTTCTACCTACCGTTTGGTTATTGCGTGGTGGTTTAATTCCAGATTCTTGCACCCTTTGACAAAATGCCCGTTTACTCAAGCCCAATGCATGCATTGTTCTTTTTTTCGGAATTTGTAATAGTATAAAACAGTTTCTTGCGATCAGCTTCTTGACAAAAATATGTGTACAACTTCATAGCGATTCTTTGAAGTGTACAATTTCGCATTAAAGCCCATTGAAAAATATTCACACATTTCAATGTTAGCGATAAGTGATCATATTTAAAAAAAAAAAAAAAAAACATATTAATCAGGTTTCATGAAATAACCCACATTTTGAGACACCTCTGAACAGTCTTAGTTTGAACAACGAGGGGGGTTGGCAAAAGGCCAATCCTGTGAAAACACGTACAATATTCAAAATTGAGCCCTGATTGTCTGGCTACGCTGTAATACATTTACAATTATGAATTTCATGTCAGACCCGTAAATTATATATCTCATATAAACAAACTTTAAAATCTGCTGTAAAATCTCCAGAACAAAATTTTTTTGTTGGGTGGACATAATGATAAGGTTATATACTAAATTTCATAATTTTCCCTCAGTTGGTTACTGAGATATTGATGTTTATATTGCGGCAAACAAATGTGGACATACTATAACATTGCGCCTACTGATAAGCGTCTGCCACTTTCTTGAACCTGTCAACATCTTGTCAATGTGTTAAGTAGCAGCCATATACATTTAACAATTTCTTATTTTGATTGATTGATTGACTGATCTTATGGAGTTAATGTTAATCTGCGTCTCATCTCATCTCATTTTCTTAATTTATCTACGAGCAGTATTAATGTACTTTTGTTGTCCTTTAAATTATCCAGACCAGTGGGCTGGCAGACAAACGGACCGGCAAAGAAGCGGGCTGACAGAAAAGCGTGTAGCCACTACGATACCCCATTTCCCGTGTCCAATATGTACTGTTCAAAAAAGAAAAGCAACATTATTGCAGTTTCAATTGCAAACTTTACCAAAATTTTATTGACGATGCTGATTCGCCCACTGCAGTCGGTTCTGGCGATGCCAGTCCGTAAGAACAGGACCTCTGTAGGGTCTTCTGGCTCAAATACCAACATCATGCAGCCGTTTCCTGACCGTTTGATCTGAAATTCGACGAGCTCCTGGCATTGACTGGACTGTGGAGGACGCAGATGCAAATCGATTCCCAAGGTGACGCAGCCGTATGAGGCGGTCTTCGGGAGCAGTAGTGATTCTGGGTCTTCCACTGGGCGGCCGGTCTGCCACAGAACCAGTTTCTTGAAATCTCCCCCAAATGCGACTAATGATGTTTCTAATCACATTAAATTCGCTGGCTACTACACTTTGTGACTGTTCAGCCTGTAACCGTCCAATGATGACGAGTCGTTGTTCTGTAGTGAGATGAGCCATACTTGCGCATTAAATTTTAAACAGAATTTATTCGAGGAGCGTCAATCATTTATAGGCATTAAATAATATAGTCAGAGAGGTTAGTGTTCATTACGTTTCACGGAGTTATCATGAACCTGTCACGAGTTATTGTTAAAAATATTGTTTTGACCATGACCTCTTTCATGACCTCACGAATCATGAGGTGAGTACAATTCAGGTAACCACGAGACCTTAATGACCAGATGGACACAGTCGATAGGTTTACTGATGTCCAATCAGCAAACATCTTTTATAAAAGTGTAGTATACAACTTGCAAACCGCCACATCGCTGTTTAAATTTTACCACACTACTCCCAGATAGCAACAGCGCCAACAACCACCACCATCATAATCAAATTCAAATTTGAAGAATGATGGAATTAGCGCCGATAGTTCAGAAGAAGGATAAAATTTGCATCATCCTAATTTGAAAACGGAGGTCTGATTTGAAACAAAAGAAAGAACATGTTCTAATTATTGCCGAAAAGGAGCTCTGTCATTGGTCACGACTCGACATAACGTCAGAGCCCATGCTAGGACGGGCTGAAATAAAAATGGAGAAACAACGGCAGAAATTCAGTGTGTGAGAATTAAAATCCTTCAGCAGTCGCTCAACAGGAGACAGTCCACTGGAACTGACGGTCTGGTATCCTCTACGTAACAGTCCTTCTGAAGTAAACACGTGTGACGGGATGAGTCTGGATCACTATGCAAACACCACCACTACTACGTTAGTGGAATTCCTAATTTACATTCTGGATTCAGTACGGCAGCTAAATTAGTAATAATGATGTCATATTGGCGACGCAGACATTTGCTGCACTAAAACTACACACTGTACTATTGGGGGCAGCACATATTTTCACGTCATCATCAAATGATGTCACAAGGGAAATCCCCTGTCTTCAACCCTTATTAATATCAAGTCTAATGACTGGGGATATAGGTCCATCACTCCCTAGCAACGGGAATACGGCGATATGCTATTAGTACGGCTGCACCGGAAATTGTGACTAACAACTTCCGTCCGGTACACAACGACCATAGCTGCTGTGCCAAGCAGACCTTACATGAAGTGGGCTGCCAAATCCAACTCCATCCTTGGTAGATTATACCAAAACAGATCTTAATTGCTGCAATAAGACTGGGGGTGAGTGTAGTAACATAATAATTATGATTATAGTAGGAAGTGTGTACACATTTATATTCTGATATTGGGAAAACACAAACTTTCCCGACCATGTATATTTATGACACGTGTTATTTGAAAGGGGAGACATTGAGAGAAAACATGTGAGGCCTAGATATATTTATAGATAAAAAATATATAGATATAATGTATAAACCTTACTGATTATTTTCATATGCATTGTGTGAATGTATTTACGTGTATATTTTTTGTTGAAAATTTATTGGGGGTAAAAAAGGGTGATTTTGCCCAAAAAGGGTTTTTTTTTGGGCCCCCGGAAAAGTAGGAAAAAAAGAAAAAAATGTTTGGGGAAAAAA